>CAKAOI010047786.1:0-78502 GCA_916701655.1 Sebastiscus albofasciatus
ACTTTTAGCTTGCTTGAATGGCTCACAAATATGAAACCCTATAGTTCAAAGAGCTGTCAACACATAATACACTTAGAGCAAGTGTGAGAGAGAGAGAGTGGACTCAAGCATCTGACTATAAATTGACAACTTCTGCGAGGGCTTTTAAATCTAAATCAGCAAAAGGGATGTGGGGGGAAAAGAGCTTAGTGGAAGGCATTCACAAGCCTACCAAGGAAAAAAAAAAAAAAATGCCGGATTTGAATAATTTAAATTGAAATGGTGTCTACTACATACGGTGCCAACGGTAATTATGATGTGCATGCACGATACATTGGCACAGATGTGTAAATCAACATGCATGTACAGTGTTTGTTTCAATAGCTAACATTTGACTGAGTGAATCTGAAGTTCCTCCCTCTCCCTATTAGACGCAGAGTTAGTAATGGGCTGAACCGATTGTAGCGGTAATTACCCGTATTGAAGAGTATACAGTGTCCTGGCAGCAGTTCGTTCCCTCCGGCTATCCTACTTAGCGCTTAGAAAAGAATAAAACAGCTGAAGGTTACAACGTGCCTCAGCTTTAAAGGATAAAACCCCCATTTAGAAACAGATGCTTGAGGGAAATTAAAAAACAGAGGGAGAGTTCGCTGCCTGAGATTGCATCATCGTCAGCCTGACAGCATAATACACAATCGGCTTATCTTGCCGGAGTTGGCCTACTCCTCTCTAGGCACTTAAAATAAAGCATCAAAAATAGTTCTACCTGTTCCCAGCTGTGTGGCTGGATTCAGGCCAAGTGCCAGTGTTTCTGGCAGATAACGGCCTGACTCTATGATCAGGAGGCGTACCGCGGGTCAAACTGTTGAGTTATTATAAATGTCAGCACCCTTATTGATTAAAATGGATTAAAGATGGTAAAATAAGCCGAGATAATGGGACAAACCAACCCCAATTTATCTTCACTTAGAGATTAGACTGTTGGGAGCCTTTCTACATGATTGCATCGGGGACAAAGTATCTAGCATTGCTTTGCATTAAAACTCCGAGGATTTCCTCCGCAACCCACGCTACACATCCCATCTCCTCAACCCAGAAATTATAGTCCCAGTAATTACAGAACTCTAATTAAGCCAGGAGTGGCAGAGAATGGGAAAGGCATGCTCCCATGACATTTCTTCAACAAGAAAAATGATATTCCATATTTAGCTGGGGTTTGGAGAAAATGTGGCAGGATAATGGATATGGTGGTTTGGAGAAGCAGAGGTCCTTGTGTTAGCATCCTCTGATAAATAATACACTTTATTTTGTGTGACCAATATAACCCATTAAGAAAAATCATCTTTCAGAACATAGTGGAGAGTTGCAACGATATTAATCTAGCTAAATACTGTGAAATTGTATAGCTTGATCATAATGACATTGCCAGCGTACATTAAAATAATTTCATTAAAGGGGCTCCCAAAACATCCATCAACAAAGTGTATCATTTTCTCAACTGAATCTACAGTCCTTACATTTTTGTAGCTGCTCGACACAGCATTTGAGTATTCTGACACCTGAAACAACCATTAAGACATTATTCACAGACCATAGTTGTTAAAATGTGTTTGAAAGGGATATAATAGATTAATTGAATGATGGGAGCAGAATTGTCAGGGCATTATGTGTTTACTTACAGGGGCAAAATCTTGAGGTTGCAAATGACAATAGGCTGATAGCAAAATTAGCAGCATGGCTCGAGGGATGGTAATGTCGGGTCTGGTGGACGGCCTCTTGGTCGGTCTGTTAGTCGGTTTGTTGGACGGTCTGTTGGATGGTCTGTCGGGCAGTCTGTTGGGCGGTCTGTTGGGCGGTCTGTTGGGCGGTCTGTTGGGCGGTTTGTTGGGCGGTCTGTTGGGCGGTTTGTTGGGCAGTCTGTTGGGCGGTCTGTTGGTTGGTCTGTTGGGCGGTCTGTTGAGCGGTCTGTTGGGCAGTCTGTTGGTTGGTCTGTGCGGCTGTCTGTTGGCCGGTCTGTTGGTCGGTCTGTTGGGTGGTCTTGTGGGCGGTCTGTTGGGCCGTCAATTGGGCCGTCTGTTGGATGGTCTGTTGGCCGGTCTGTTGGGCCGTCTGTTGGTCAGTCAACGGATTGCCTTAATATTTTGCATAGACATCTATGGTCCCCAGAGAATGGATCCTATTGACTTTTGTGATCCCCTGACTTTTCCTCCAGCGCCACCATGGGCTTGACACTTGGGTTTTTCATTAAAATATCTTGGCAACTATCTGATGGATTGCTGTGAAATTTGGTACACACATTCATTGTCCCCAGAGGATGAATTGTAATCACTTTGATCTCCTGGTCTTTCATCTAGCGCCATCATCTGGTCAAAATTATATTTTTTTCCAATATTTTGGTTAATGACCAAATTAAACATTCCCATCAGCCTCAGCTGTACTTCATGTTGAGTGCTAATTAGCAAATGTTAGAATGCTAATACGCTCAACTAAGATGGTGAACATGGTAAATATTATACCTGCTAAACATCAACATGCTAGCATTGTCATTTAAATGAAACCACAATTTCCCCCTAAACTTTACCAAAGTGCTATTCTTGCCAAAAACTAATCCCACCACCGGACTCATGCTGGGAGTCGCCAGTGTCGTGGTCTTGCACTTTATATGCCCATTATCAACCCCAACCACCTCCCTGCAGCTTCTGTGCAATACAGAAACGTAAAATGCTTTATTCATATGAAAAGACATTTCTCTCAACGCATTTGGCAAAATTAGTATTATATACTGTAAGTAATTTCTAGTGGACGGGGTTGTTGATGTGGATCATGTCTGTTATCAGTCAGTGCAGACTGACCTTTTGCCTGTTATGCATTTCTCTACACGCTGTCAAGGCGAGCTCAAACAGCTAAAATCCCAGGGAGCAGTTTCATAAGCCAGTAATCAGTGTCAGTCAAAAATCAGTAGCCCAACAACACTTCTGCACAGCTCTGGACCTCCAACGGTTCCCAGTGGCCTTTGGGGATGTGCAGCGGTTTCCTGTTTTGTCAGTAACCCAACCTTGCATCTGAGATAATAACCTCACATGGTTTTAGGATTCCCAGGAAAAACTGTCCACACAAAACAAATGCTTCAGTTAAAACGCAAATCAGTTCAATTATTTAAACTGACTCACAATAATCCATATCCCAGAAGGACTCTTTGCTGCAGACCTTGTTTCGTGCTTTTAAGACAAAGATAGCTCTGCACTTATTCGGCTGCAGTTTGAGCTTCAGTCAACACACCATTTGGCGACAGAAGGCAACTTTGTGAAGGTTAAGCAACTTTCCAAAGAGGCTTATCTAGCAATGTAATAGATGGCATTTCTGTGCGTTTTCTGCATAAATTGTGTGTCAGTGAGTTTGTCTCTGCGCCTGATCAGATGATCTGCATAGTGATCTGACAGCACTGATTAATTCTCCTCTTCCTGGCAGCCAGCTGTAATCAACAGGAGCTGACTGGCAGATGAGAAAACACAGCAAGCGTCCTGCATGGTGACAATGTGGCTCCGTCGGCCCACACAGTTTTTGTTCTAACCACACCAGCCCGATGCCTGGGGAACTGAATACCTTACAGTTGTTTCTGTTTTTCATTTTGTTTGTTTGTTTGTTTAAAAGTTTCATTGATGTGCTGTTCTCGCAGAATCCTCACATTCAATCGAATTCTTCCTGCTTTTTATTTAGTTATTGATGTTTAGATTCAGATTTGATTTATTGCCATTTGCACAGGTACAGTACAATACAGGCACATTGGAAATCTAATGCGTATCTCTCGGAGTCAGCTTTATATAAAAAAGGCAACGAAAGACAGTCTGTAAGGTATTAATGAAGTGTTCATAGTGTGAGTGAGGTGGGGGGTGTGGCATTTATTCCCAGCATTGGGCTACATCAATCAATATGCTATTTTAAAACGAAAACGATCTCCGTACACACAAGCACCGTTTTAGAAATAAACTCTGTGCATACTAACACGGCCGAAAACGCATATCACATGACCATTCACGTAAACTGGGTATGCGTGTGCTGGTGTAAACAGGAAACAGATTTGTTGACTCTGCGGTTGGTTGCTTAGCTACAGAAAATACAATGGCGTATTGTACTTCATATAATAAAAGGTATTGTTTGATACTTAAGATCTTCCTCTAACTTTTCCACACCCGCACTCAAACAGAGACAAATTTAGTGAGAAAAAAAATATTTCTCAAACGCAGATACAAGGCTGTTAATGTTACTATAGCTTAACTCGCTCTATCTTTCTCTCACACACATCAAATTTACTTTAAAAGTCAACAGTTTCAAATTAAAGTTTCCCTATATTATAGGTCTCTGCGGGTACAAAAGGGCTGATGGGCTTCACTAGATATTACTTTGGTTTTGGTGTGTAGTTTGTGTTGGAGTCTGAGTTGTGGTGGGGGCTGGTCGTTTGTTGACATTAGCGAACTCAATTTCTAACCAAACGTAATGCCACTCGCGAGCATCTGTTGGATTTTCACAAAAAAACTAGCCCACATTCTCCCTCACATTAAAAGTAGTCTAGAGGCTGATGGGGGAAACCCAGAAAGTTGCAAAAGGTCTCATTTTTTAGGTTACAAACAGTTCACACATTGGTAATAAAAACAATTAAAAAACGTTTCCAGTTGTAAATACTTACATACAATCCCTTTAATGTCCTGTGCTGTTGTGGAGGCGTGCCTCGTGAGCAGTGATGCTCTCTGGCCCGTGGTGTCTCGGGTTGTATCACGAGTTCTTTCACCCGAACAGAGAGTGAGCTGGATGGTGTCGGTCTCTGAGGATGCTTCATGCTTTCATCCTGCAGATTTGTGTGTAGAGTGTGTCCATGGAGGGGAGGTCAGAGCCGATGATTCTCTCTGCAGTTTTGATGACTCGTTGGAAGAGATTTCCTCTCAGCCTGGGTGGTAATCTCTACAGCGAATCATCAAAACCACACAGAGAATCATCGATATAATCATTCAATACAACACACGTTCACTTGTGACTTAATGAAACATCCTTGAAGTAGCTGTATTTTCCAGGAGTACAGTCCATACAGTAACAAAGAGTTAATCTATTTTCCTTGCCTGAAGACGGCCATGTATTTTACATCCACCCCTATATTATAAATAAAGGCCTTATTTGAATATAAAGCTCCTCTGGGCATATCAGGTTCTGTCCAGCTGATCTTTCTTCCCTGCTGACATTGATAAACATTACGGGAGATTCATGGACTCCCTGTTAACACTGTCTTGGTTACTGTATATGTGTTTGTGTGTGTTTGGTACGGGGCGAAGAGAAACAAAGAGAAAGAGAGATGTGTGATTGGAAACAATACCATCTATCAGGCTAAGGGTATTTGTCATTGTGAGAAAGGAGGAGAGGAGGAGGAGAAATAGCGCTGCCTTGTCAGGGAAAATGTGCTTTTCAGTAACAATGGCATTCTTGGTACACAATCTGTCTCACTAGGCCCTGTGGGGAATATGTTTGTCTCTTCCTCCAACTGGCAGGGGACAAAATCAATCATGACTTATTGTTGGACTTGCCTTTACAGTGTCTCTCACGTACATGTCCTCAGTCTACCTCGGCCATCAGAAAGGACAAACGCACGCGAGCAACACCACGCCAGAAAAGAGCAGTGACTGATGTTTGGCAGACCATCGATCAGTCTAGTGGAACATTTTGAATGCCATTGTTTGTCTTTTCAATGCACCACTCATTTGAATGACTTCCCTTTGTTCTAAAATCTGATGAGACATTGACAAGACGATGCACAGTATGTCACTTCTAATTTGTGCCATCCTTTAGATCTCTCTTTCTCATCCACTAACTTATCCCTGTTCCCTCCGATACCTATCTGTCTGTGGCCCGATACCGTTCTCCAACTAAACGTCCTAATGAAGGTGAAATAATGCATGAGGCTGGTAGAGGGAGATCCTCTCCATGTCTCATTATACAATATTAGGGGAAAAGAGATATTTCTCCATGTATCACTCTCATTTTACTTATGTCCTTGTAACTGACAGGAGGTTTTCACCTGGGCCAATTACGGTTCCCTCGAATACTTCGCAGCAGTTGGAATGGATCAGACCAGAGAGATGTAGCCAAGGTCCAGAACAAAGGCTGCATATATATTTAATCCACAAAGCAAACATGCATCTCACTCTCTGCTCACCATTTGTTGTCTGCACTTGATGTATGAATTCATTATGTAATATCACATTATCCATGTATTATGCATCCATTATGAGCCAGTAATTCCACTCTGATGAATAACAGCTAATAGAAACAGATTGCCCTCACTCAACCTTGACATGCCTTTCACCCTCTCTCTCCTTCTCTGTCTCTCTCACACACACACACACACACACACACAGATGCTTTATCAGATGATGTGTATAGGATGAGTAAGTGTGTGCTAGAAATAGTGAGAATGATAGAGAGCGCGAGCGAGTAGGAAAAAGGCCTGGGCTGTAAAAGGGTAAAAGCAAAAAGCCAAAAGCTGAAAGAACATGCTTTTAGCTGGCCTTTTGTGCGGGGTTGCAACTGACCGTTACAAAGCACATTTTATTTGCGTGTCTTCGTGGAATAGGTGGTTCTGGAAGCTGATTACTTGGTGGGGAAAGTTGGCGAGATACTGTAGCTGGCAAGCAAAATAATAACTTGCCAGCTGGACGGGAACATACTAGTGCCGGCCAGCCGCTACAGCCTGCCAGCTAGCTGGTTTGCTAACCGCCAGCTAACTTCTAACTAGCTTCTGCAACTCAATTGAATCTCTCACTGAGGGTGTCTTTCATCCGTCTTTCTGAAGTGAATTATAAAAAACGATCTTCTTTTGGGAACCGATTCCTGTCTTACGGCGGCTCTCTGTTTGTACCATCGATGCATGTCTCATGACTGATTGCAAACCATCGTGGAGCTGTTTGTAATCCAGCAAAGGGTTATATAAAATCGGTTGGTGCAACACAGCTAATAAGATAAAGGTTTTCTTATTGGACTCTTGGGCTCTCAGTTTTCTCGTGTGTCAGCATTGTTAGGACAGTTTGCAATTGGCCAAAGCAGAACCTCCTTTGGCTTTACAAGTGAATCCACTGATGGAGGTGATTCAAATGAAATTAAAGGAAATTTTGCTGAAAAATAAATGATATTTTGCTGGTGCGACCAGGCCCCAAGGGGTAAAAACAAGAGAACTGAGAATGTCCACCATGGGGAAGGTACAATAATGCTCAATGTGCTGAGAGACAGAAAAACTGATGTGATGAAAGGTGATGTGAGGATGAGAGGGAGTAAAAGAAAAACCAAGATGAGGAGAAAGGAAAGGAGTGAGTGAGGGAGGAAGGGAGGGAGGGGTGGAGACAACAAGAGGCAGGTTGTGTGTTTTTGGTGTGGTGCAGAAAGTGTGTAGAAAGAGAGATGGGGGTGACATAAAAGGGACATAAGAAAGGTGAGAGGGGGGGGGAAGAGGGGGAGAGGGCAAGAGGGATCTAGAGAGTGGGGTGGGGATCCTGCACTGTGAAAGTAATGAGAGGTGACAGTGTGAATTACATTACTGCTAATTAATCCACGCTTGACCACATTTACTAACGAGAATACAGATACACACTCTTGACCACATTTTATGAAGGTAGAACATAGACACAAGCACGTATACATCACACAAACTCACACATATATTACATAAAGCACATGTAATCAATACCGTTAATCAGATCAAATACAGACAGAAACATGCACACACTTTTCTTTTATCTCACTTTCACTTTGATCCTTCCATCTTAAAGGTCCCATATTGTAAAAAGTGCGATTTTCAGGTATTTTACATTAAAAAGCAGGTTTAAGTGCTTTATAAATACTGTTAAACTATCAAAATGCTCAATATAAGGAAAAATACACACAGCCCGTATTCAGAAATTGTGCTTTTGAAACAAGCCGATTTCTGTCCATTTGTGATGTCACAAATATGCAATATTTAGACCATTACGTGGTTTTAAACGTAAACATTCTAAATGTGTCGCAGTTTATTTCCTGTTGCAGTGTATGTAAATAACATCAGCTGACAGGAAGTAAACATGGACCCAAGCTGTTGCCTAGCAACACGATTCCATTGCAATTCCGTTGAAATGCACTAAAACGGAGCGTTTCAGACAGAGGATGAATGCAGGTATATTCAGGCAGACAGTATGAGGAAAATAAAGGTTTTTTTTTAACATTGCAGCATGTAAACATGTTCTATTAGAAACACAAAATACAAGTATGAACCTCAAAATGAGCACGACATGGGACCTTTAAGGAGCACTGTTAAAACGGGTTAAAATAAGGAATTTTAGGCTTTTCTGAATCAGGTCTGTTGCCAGTGTTTGCCCTTTATTGGAGGTCAGATACAACACTTGAACTTGTTATGCCTTTTGTACATCCAAATGGCCACCCACACCTCCTCCTTAACTGTATTTTGTGTTGCTAGTACAGTGTCACGCTACTGTGTCTATACCTTTGCAGTCGTTATTTGCATGACCACAGGAGGCCACTTGTCAGGAAAAACCCCTATTGTTTGTCTGGTGAGGACATTCTTGCTACATCGTGCCCAAATATGTTGTGAATTGTCATTTTAATGAAGTAAAGATGCTGTCTTTTAAAGCCGGGCTCAGAGTTTTAAAATCCTAACCGATTTTGAAATCGGGTTGCATAACGCACATCAGGAGAAACTTCACAGATGTTCTTCTTTCCAATCTCAAACATGCACACACTACAAGATTTGAAAATAATGATGCGTCACACACTACAGGATATTATTATTATATTATCACCCTCCTATTATTATTATTATTATATTATTAAGCTTATTGTGCCAGAGGGAGCAATACACCACCTCATGTGATCTCTCTCAAGTGATAGTTGTATTGTGGCAGATTTTGTGAAATCTGCACTTTGGTAATACTGTATTGTTGTCCAAAGAATTGATATAATATGGTATTGTGATTTACACCCCATGTAATCATCCAGATTTGAACTCCTACATGTTTGAAATGAATTGGGGCGGCCGCAATGAGTCTGCCAACAGTTGGGGAGGTTTAAAACTGGATCTGTAAACCCCTCACATTACCAGATAATCTGGGCAGAACATCGGTGCAAACCAATATCCCAGATCAGATTTTTCCTCCGATTGTCGGGAGGGTTGAATGTGGGACAAATCGGCCCAAAACTCCTGTAGTCTGAGTTAATCAGTCTGTGGACGTGTATGAACCGACTTTCAAGGATTTTGGAGATTTTATACCCCATTTGTTTACACCAGCATCGCTAACAAATGTCAAGATGGGGCTGTTGTGTTGCACAGACTCATCAGCTTACAATAAAAATGTCACTCCCTCTCATTGTGTGACGCGTGGCTTGCAAACTTGGATCCAATTTTGGGTTTTATTTAAGGCCAGTGGATTCTACGGCTCTTAATTGAATAATAGACTCTGTCTAGCCTAAAAGGCCATGCCCACAGAAAACGCACACTGTCTGTGGCATTTATTCTGGCATTTTGTCCGTCCTGAGAGCACGCTGAGAACATGTCCCCGAACACGTAGCCGTAATACTCTATAAATCCTCCATTTCTGCCATCTCCTCTTCTCTGTTTGCCCTTACTCATTTTCATAAGAGGCGCCTAGTGTCTGTTTACTTTGTCTTCAGTCATCAGAAAACAGACACAAACATGGTGCCCACTGCTCCACCCACACACATCACCACCTCCCAACTCAAACTGCAGTTGACTGTGAGTGACATTCAAGCCTGCTGCTCCAGAGGGAAACTCATTATAGAATGCTAAACACTGCCGTCCAAAGGGCCACGCAGTGTTAATGAGTGTTGGCGGAGGAGAGGACATGTGTGTCCTGTCTGCTTACTATAGCACCAACATACAAATCTGACCTCGACTGCAGGCTGTGTCCCAAACAAACACACACACACACACACACTCAACACTGTTTTTGCAGCTTGTTCCAAGAGTGAAAATTGTTCCATCGCTGCGCTTTTGTCATTCAGTGAGACAGCACTTATTTATCTCTTTCTACAAGACTCATTTTCTCTTTTTTCTTATTTGCTGCCTTTCAGGCATTATGGATACAATAATTACAAAGTCTAGTGAAGGCAGATATTAAGTCATTTGCCCTCATATGAACATGAGAGTTGAATATTTAAATAGTTTTGTTTGCAGAATTAGATAATTGCATTTGGAATTATAAAGTAATCTATTGCTTACCGGGAAAAGCATTAGTTGCTAGATATTTTAATGCCTTTACCTAGAAAATACCATCATTATTGAGAGTAAAAACTGTCTATAACTATCTTTTATTGTTGTTGAAAATATCAAAATATTGCTACATATCAATACTGGATATTTGGGACTAGGGTTGTCAATCGATTAGAATAATTAATCGCATGATTGTCCATAGTTAATCGTGAATAATCGCAAATTAATCACACTTTTTTTGTCTGTTCACAATGTACCTTAAAGGGAGATTTGTCAAGTATTCAATACTCTTATTAAATGGGCAAATATGCTGCTTTATGCAAATGTATGTATATATTTATTACTGGAAATCAATTAACAACACAAAACAATGGCAAATATTGTCCAGAAACCCTCACAGGTACTGCATTTAGCATAAAAAAATATGCTCAAATCATAACATGACAAACTGCAGCCCAACAGGCAACAACAGCTGTCAGTGTGTCAGTGTGCTGACTTGACTATGACTTGCCCAAAACTGCATGTGATTATCATAAAGTGTCATTAAAGGGGAGACTCGTGGGTATTTATCTTTTAATACAAATCAAAAATTGTATGCCCTAAATGTTGTGTAAATTTTTCCCCGTGGTATCGAAAATGGTATTGATATTTTTCAAGGTATTATATTGAAGTTAGAAATTCCAGTATCGTGACAACACTACTACCTTTCCAAATCATTATTAACATTTGTTGTCATTATTATGTACACCATCTTGGAATGAGAGCTGTTCCGTATAATACCCATAGAAAAGAAACATGAGAGCTATATTCAATGTCGTCTTTCTGCCATCCTCCTCCAATCCCCCCTACTCAGCTCTCTTTTTTCTGTAGACCTGCTGATTTCGTTTTCACTTCCTCCTCTCCTATCCTCCTCCTCTCAGTATATAATGTGTGTAACCTGTATTTAGAGTGCCACCTGAGGAAACCCTTATCATGTCACTCACACGCTGGCTGTCAGCAAAGATAGCTGCTCTGCATGTCCTCCTGCTCATTTACCCGCTCTGCTGCGAGTGTGTGGTGAGAGATGCTGCTCTGATAGGCAACACACACATGACACGAGGAGGAACACACACACACATACACACGCTCAAAAATGTATGGGAGAAGGCAAACACGCTGAATAACTGATTTTGATATGACCAAAGTGACATTTGTGCTGACCGTGGCACAAAAAGACTGGCCTCTGTAGAAGATTTTAAACTCAGACAATCTCTTATATTCACTCACTCACTTTCCCTCTGTACACCACACACACACACACACACACACACACACACACACACACACACACACACACACACACACACACACACACACTCATTTGAATGCTCTCAGACGTATATCATCAAGACTATTTTTAGACTGACTACTTGCTTACACTGAAAAGCCTCCCTGTCCTCTCCCTCTCCAGTCCTGTCTCTCTCTCCCACCATTATCACTGTTTCTCTGCATCCCCCCTCTCCGTGATGTGTCCCATGGGGAAGTGAGTGGCTGCATTGAAATATGGTAGAGCTGTAAAAAAAGAGCTCCCCTCTGCAATGGATTCATAAAGTCATGTAGGTAGCATTCAGGAAATTGATTTTTCTTTCCCAATTCAGAGAGTGATAATAATGGGTGCTCTTTATTTGAGCAGATTGACATGTTGAAATGAAATGGAAATGAGGCTTTGTTGGTGGTTATTAAGGGATCTGTGATAATGTATGGGCACCACAGGTGCAAAAACACACACTTTCAATTTCTTACTTACACATCAAGCACTCCTCCGCCCTGCCACTGTGTCTCTGTCTCTCTGTGTCTGTCTCGCTCTGTGTGCGCATGACAGAGTTTTATGCGTGCCTCTAAATCACCACAATACTCACACTTTAGCCCAAGGCTACAAGAAGTAGAGAGGGGGGGAGGGTAAATGGCCCAAGATGAGAGGATGGTAGGAGAAAGAGAGTGGCAACAACCTTCCATCAAACAGCTTACTCATTTTTTTACATTCTGTAACCAAGGCAGGGTGGCCTCCACAATTTATCAATTTATCAGGGGATGCATAATCAAGAGTATTTCAAGAACGACCAAGAAATTTGCACATATACAGATTGACACCCACATAAGCTGCCCTGAGACAACTAATGTGCCTTCCTCCCACCCCTGGTTTTAGTATTTCTCTCAGTTAAAACACTGTTTGGCGGTGGCTAGATGTAGGTGAGGTGAGTTTGTACTGACTGCTTTAAGTTTTATAGACCTTTTTACAGTTTGCAAACAATGACGACGTACATAAGTGTGCAGTTTGACAACAGAAGTAAGGCGGAGTGCGATAGCTTGTCAAGATATGCAAGAGCATTAACCACCAAAGGTCACGAATGCAACCTTAACAAATTGACTTTCCAGATCCGTGTGCTATTATTAGTGAGTGGGTAGAATACATTAGCAAGCGGCCCAATATTCAGTGTCCTCAGTCCAGTGGCAGTCAACATGTTTAATAGCCATAAACACCGGCAGTGTTTTGGTTTAATGAGTGACCGTGTTACCTCGTGACTCTCAGCCAAATGCATCGTGGTTGCTGGAAGTTCCTTCAATCAATTTAAAATACATATTCAGCTGTGTTTATCTACGGCAACCATTTACGTAACTCATTACAAGCAACCACAGACACATTCAGCAGAAAGTCACCAGTTAACACGGTCTCTCGTTAAACCGAAAAACCTGTTGCTGTGATACGGTCGTGATCCTGTCTAAATTCTTTAGAACTTGAGTCCGCTATTGGAATATAAAATAGTCCGAATGGCTTTGGCAAAACGCCACTTCCGTTGCCAACATGTGCCCACATATTTTTGATATTACATCCATATTTAAATCATTTACTGTAGACTTAACAAGCAACTCAATCTCTCCCTCTCTCCCCAAAAAAACAAATACTTGACAGTCTAAGATTACAATAAATAAAGCCTGCAACCTCTGTGAAAACAGTGTCTTGTTGGCTGCCAATTATGCACAGAAAGTGATAATGCATTGCATATTCTGACAAACAATAGGCCTTTTTCATAGCAGCCATTTTGACTTGTCATAGCAGGAAAAGCACAGGTGTTACAAATACATAAATTTAATTTTAATTTACACCTGTGCCACTGTGACATGTCAAACTGTCTTCTGTAAATAAAGGCCGATACTCCTCATATTCAACGTTTAAAGTGATACTCCATCCAGAGTTTGAGTATGAAACATATGAAACACTCAACTACGGTATTAATGTGTTTCTTCAGTCCTTTATTTGCAATGGTATCAGTGACCATAGGAAAATGACTCTAAACCACACAGCCCCATCAGTTGGTGCAAATATTGATTTATTATGAATTATCATTAATCTGTCAAGGGAATTATGTTCAGTGTGCATCCCCCATTTAATGTCTAACTGGCTCAGGGACTTGACGGTGTGGCAGGCATGACAATGCAAGAACGATGTTAAAAATTCAGTTTCTGTTCAGAACTGAGCAGTTGGAAAATCCGAGCAGACCCTTTTGCTCCTTGGGCTATATTGTGGTTTCATCCTTATTTTAAAAGCTCAGCTATAGTTTCAGCCAAAGGTTCAACCTAAGCATAAATCTATTAGTGGAATAATTTTCATTCTCACTGGAGATGAAAATAAATTGCTAGAGGCATGAATAGAGACCCAAAGGAAAGGGGAGGAGGGGCTCCCCACCAGCTCACACTCAAATTGCTTCCCAGTGATTGTTTTACCTTTTATTCTAGCAATGCTGTATCACGTGATTCAGTGCAAAGTGTGATGTCTCATTCCTGTCCTGTGTTAGCAAGGCAAAGCCATCCCACATTTTTTTTTTGCTATTGTCATCGTGGTCAGGCATGGGAATGGTTAAAATAGCTTTAGAAAGATGTAATTTGAAGATGTCTGTGCAAGCACATCACTGAGATATTAACTCAACCCTTCCTACTCTTGATTGGACAAGAGCAGCACACTAGGGCTGTGTATTGGCAAGAATCTGACGATACGATACGTATCATGATACAGGGGTTATGATTCAATATATTGCGATACTGTAAGCAAGGCGATATATTGTGATTTTTTTTTTTTAATCTAATTTTAGGAAAACTGTCGTAGTTTAAAGAACACACCACTATCTGAGTAAAAAAAAGTGTATTTTTGTGTGCAATCAGAACAGTGGGATCTGCATTTGCATTTATCACAGTCCCTGTAATAGCACGACTTTGAGAGGGCACATCGCTTTGCAAATGAAATAAAGTATTGACTGAGTTAATCTTTGCATGTAAACTATTAAACATAAATCGATAGTGTTTTTGAGAATCGATGCAGTTTCACAAAACATAATATTGCGATATTTGATTTTTTCGATATTTTCTTACAACCCTACAGCACAGCCCGGGCTGTCAATTACCGGTGTTTCCATTTGAACTAAAAAAAAAAAGCATGGCTGCTTGGTTCTGTACCAAACTGATTACATTCTCAAGGAATTGTTGTCAGACTGAATTCTCTCAGGAAAACTGGAGTTCAGGAGATGTAGCCTGGCTTGACTCACAAGTGTTTGCTAACTAAAACTTGTGAGTGTCTTGAAAGATTACTCCAAATGTCTTGGATAAAGTCCCCTGTATAATGAAGTCTTCAATCTTTTGATTAATGTGATGTTTTATTAGTTGGTGTTTATATAAGCGGTGCTTTTTACTTTTGTGTGCCTCAGTACTTGTGATATATTGTATTTTCACTCATAGATTGTATATAAGAAATGGACGCAGTCATCGTGATGTCACCTATTGGATTTGTGGACTACGGTTTTGAATCCTTGAGTTTGGCATTTGGCCATTGCCATCTTGTCTTTTTGCAACCAGAACTGATACGAAAGGGTGGAGCTAAGTACAACCGAATGCTGAATAAGACATTCTTACGCGACCAAAATGTTACAGTTTACTTTCATGAACTAAAAATACACTGTGAAAGGGTTAAAGTTGTAAGACGAAAACACGGACAACTCCCAGACCGGACAACGCCTTGGTAGCGACCTGTCAATCACAAGGTAGCCTCGCTGTAAAGCATACCCTGCTTTATGGTCTATTTGACTCTAAATGGGACCATAATTAACTAAATGAACATCATGCTGTATTGAAGAAGACTTGAAACTAGTGATTGAGACCATAAACTCATGTTTACAATGTTTATTGAGGTAATAAATCAAGTGAGAAGTAGGCTCATTTTCTCATAGACTTCTTTTTGCAACCGGATGAGTCGCCCCCTGCTGGCTATTAAAAAGAATACAAGTTTAAGGCACTTCCACATTGGCTTCACGTTTCAGAACCGAAAGGTTGCCGCCTGTTTTCACTCAGTAATTGACTTGATGTTGAGCTGCAAACTATCAACCCTCTGTCACCGTACTTCACATTGATAAAGGGTAGAACATCAGTACTCATTTGCCGTACTCATTTTCTAATTGACCTTGAGAAGTAGTTTAGACAAGAGCAGCTCTGCCAGTGAAGGACGAGTGAACAGAGGAGCAAGATGATGTTAACAGCTGTTTGCTCTGCTGCAGAGTTGAATGATGAATTAATCATTTAGCCAACAAACAGTGGAGTACCTCAGAGTTATTGTAACATCTACACAGGTACAAAGGAGTCCTCCAAACCAATCTCATCAATATCCATGAACAAAATACACACAAATGTGATTTGATTTTGGGGGTGTATAACTAAGTCTACAATCACAGTTTTACTGTATAATGCTTAATATGAATTCAATCCGTCAACATTTAATTAATATTGGGTGTACAAACTATTGCTTATCACTACATTCCTGTTTTTGTCTCTCTCTGTCTGAAGTTGACGACATTAACTACAGTAGAAAACCCACGCTGTGGTAAGACGAGGTACTTATCCATAGCCATCTCATTTTTCCCTGTGGCATCTTTTTTTTTCCTTTAAAATGTATCACCCCTGGCTATCAGCATTGATACTAACAGACCATAAACTGTTTATTGAGGATTGCTGGTTTCTAAAAATTGTCTGAATTTGCTTCATGCTGGAACATGAAGGCACAGCAATCATCTGAAAGTGGATTGTTTGCACACTCTTCCTTATTCTTTTGGGAACCATTGGAACACAATGAAATCCATTTGGCCTGTATTGACTCCTAGGTTCAGCTCAATAGCTCTGGATGATGACAATGCACACTGAATGGTCCTCTATTGCTCTTTAGGTTCCCCAGGGAAGAGGCTTTGTGCCTGACATAACAACATATTAGGTTTTTTTTAAGGTATTGATTTGCAAACCCTGTTTACTTTTACACACACAACAGCAGCCCACACAAAGAAGGAGCAAACACAGAAAAACACCACATAAGCAATAAAAAAGTCTGACATAAGAAGGATCTCATGGGCCAATATATCATCAAACCTTCTTTTCTCTCAAAAATGGTCTTACTATATCTTAAACTTCAACGAACTTGCATTGCATAACACATTGTGTCCACAAACTGGCATTTAAAGCATTTTGCGACCAGTAAGAGATGCTTGACAGGCCTTCATGCTTTGTTGCTCTGAAGTGACAAAAGCAGAAATAACTCAAAACATCTCTTACATGATCACTCTGTTTTTTAGTTTTTCATTCTCTCTTTTCTCTTCAGCCGTTTCTTAAAATATACACAATACTCTAAATCGGCTCAAAGACAACAACATGAATAGTCATGAAATGCAAAACTTTGTTTTCACTATACCCACTCTAGTTTTGGTAGTAAACCCCCCTTAGGTCATTAAAAATGGAGAGCTCCTCTGTTCTTCCGCTGTATGTATGAAATATTAAGATAAGAGGGATGTTTCTCTGGCCTTCCTCAAGTCAGTGTTTGGGAGTATTTATTATAGCTGTGAATCTCTGCTCAGACTGTTTTGATATAAATCTCACGACGTAATCGGAGATTCGATACATAAAATATATTGAATGTTGAAATAAGTCAACAATTCAATATGTTTGCAGGCGTTTTTCATTTGATCTGACCAGCAATGAATCAAAATGCATGATTTTTTTTACATGTTATGGACCTCCTCGTTTCTCTCTGGCTGCTGGCAGGATGGATTATGCATCAACAAATTGGAAATTAACATCAGGTAGATAGTTCATGCATAAAGTGTAGATGGAGTATAGCCAGAGATAGATTATAGGCAAGTTCTCTGCCCATTACTTACATGAACATGACTTATTACCAGTTTCAAATGAAGTGCATTAGTTTCATATTTCTCTGGTATAAAATTAATGAATTTTATGATGTCACTGTGTTAGTATAAAGTGCTCATGTTAGTCTGCTGTTTGTTGCAGTCGATGTAGATTAAATAGATTGCCGTAGCTTACAATTGATCATGATTGAAAATGCAATCACAGAGCAAAAGTACTGTTGTTTAGTTCATTGTAAAACATAATGTCCCCTCTATAATTCAGCGAATGTGTGTTGTTGAAATCATTAAATCAAAGAGACGAGAGTTAGGAACAGCATAATGATGAAGTAAAGTCAATCATAGCTTCAAATTACTTTGAATCCAGGGTCATTTACACATTGTTGTTTTGAGCCTTTGATTTCCAGTGATTGTTCCTTCATCATGTGAACACAGCATTAACTGGGGCCACGTTAACTTAGGTGTAGCTGACAAACAAACAGCAGTCACGTGTTAGAGACACTATCCTGTTCACAGCCCAAAATGTTGGCATTGTACGTTTCTGCAAACCACGGATACGCTGGATGTCGACATTTCTGAACCCAAATATGTTTCATGAAAACGTTTCATATCAGCCTTGTATCACGCTTTCAGAAATAAGGTTAGAAAAAAAAAGTAGTTTGTGTTAAAATAATTACTTAACAACGTAACATAACAACTATAACTATGTAACAAGTATAAATAAATTACTGCCCATAGTGCCAACAAGCATAACAGCTAGGGCTGTCAATCGCACGATTGTCCATAGTTAATCATGATTAATTGTAAATCAATCACACATTTTTTATCTGTTCAAAATGTATCTCAAAGGGAGAGTTTTCAAATATTATATACTCTTATTGACATGAAAGTGAGCAAATATGCCTGCTTCATGCAAATGTATGTTTATATTTATTATTGTAAATCAATTAACAACACAAAACAATGACAAATATTGTCCAGAAACCCTCACAGGTACTGCATTTAGCATAAAAAATATGCTGAAATCATAACATGGCAAACTCAAGCCCAACAGGCAACAACAGCTGTCAGTGTGTCAGTGTGCTGACTTGACTATGACTTGTCCAAAACTGCATGTGATTATCATAAAGTGGCATGTCTGTAAAGGGGAGACTCGTGGGTACCCATAGAACCCATTTTCATTCACATATCTTGAGGTCAGAGGTCAAGGGACCCCTTTGAAAATGGCCATGACAGTTTTTCCTCGCCAAAATTTAGCGCAAG
This sequence comes from Sebastiscus albofasciatus, assembly GCA_916701655.1. Taxonomy (NCBI): domain Eukaryota; kingdom Metazoa; phylum Chordata; class Actinopteri; order Perciformes; family Sebastidae; genus Sebastiscus; species Sebastiscus albofasciatus. The sequence continues at coordinate 18,706 of CAKAOI010047786.1, forward strand.
TTTAGAGCATTATTTAGCCTCCTATTTAGCCCTCCCGACAAGCTAATAAGACGTGGTTGGTACCAATGGATTCCTTAGGATTTCTTGATTCATATGATACCAGTATCGTCACTCTAGCTTTAAAACTGAGCCCGCTACAACCTCAAAATCGCAAGTTGCGTTAATGCGTTAAATAAATTAGTGGCGTTAAAACAAATTTGCATTTCCAAATCTGTCCCTGAGTTTGACCACACCACATAATATGTTGTCTGTATTGTGATAATGTTCTTGGTGTATGGATTAAATGAAGTGTCTCTAAAGTCATATTGAAATAGTCAGAGGGGAAGAATACAGAGGGAATACATCTTTTGGCCTCACCATTTGTAACGCATCTCCATTTGTTCCTCTGAAATATGCAATATGGCTTTTTTCCCTTTGAGTGTCTGCATTACAGGCATCTGTTGTGTTTGCACTTGTGTCTCGCTTCGACACTTTGCCCCGCTGCCAGTGTACGGTGACTGAGCTGGTATATCTTGAATGGAGTGAGCTTAGCACAGCTGTCCCTGTCATGCATCATTCCTCTGGTCACATCCTTCCTACTTTATCCATCTGCTCAAGGCCTGCATAGTGTGTGTGTGTGTGAGAGAGTGTGTGTGCATATGTAAAAGCTTGCAATTGTAATCCTCACCCTGCTACATCAGACCAGGTTTTTCTCTGTCACATCAGCAGTACCCAGAGGAAAAGGCTGAAGCTGCATGTGTGCATGTTTCACTGATGGTTGTGTCTAAGTTTGAAAACTGATGGAGCGTATTTTAAAGGGAGTGACGGAATGAACATCCAAATACTGAGTTAAAAGCTGAGTAAACTGAATGCGGGGACATGGTGTTGCACTCTATGCGCTGAGATTTTACATAATATTACATTTGAACTTAAGTCGAAGGTCTACCAGAGAGCCGGAAAATGTTCTGAAATAGAGGCAAGCTCAGGTGAAAAGAGTGTTATTAAAGGAGTTAAAGTGGCTGAAGCAAATGAAGACTGCTATCGCTACTCCGCAATATTAAAAATCACTGAATATGCAAAAGAAAAGAAAAGGGAAGGTTAAATGCCCAAGTCTGGGTTTTTCGTCTTTCATAAGCAGGTCTTATTATAAAGCTTTGCAACGCATTAAAATAACATTAATTATGTAGAGAGACTATACAATAAAAGCAATAACTGTGACTGTGTGCAAAGGAAGAAATATCTCATAGAATTGTGTGTGTCTCATAAAATTATAGTCTATTAAAGGTGTGAAAGACACTGAATATTTGAAGAGCCATTAATTTAGGCCCATATTTAGTAAGAATGTAAACCATTACCTCATGCATGCAGCGAGAATGGCACAAGCAGCTGAAAGTCTGAGCCAAATGTATCAACAATACGTGTCATGCATTAATTTTCCTTTTCCCATCTTGTGATATTTGCTTTCAGATCTAGTGTTGATATTTGGATATGCCACAATTTCCAACAAAGTATTAAGATTTCCTCGTGTAAAAGCAAAGATGTGACAGAAAACTTCCTGTAATCTCCTCTTCATCGTCATCTTCTATCTCCATCCCTGTCTGTTTTCTTCAGGCCCCGTCATGTGTTCAATTCATTGTAGAAGCACAGCTGCACTAATTAATAGGCTAATTTGGCACAGGTTGTGAAGTTAAGACGTTCCATTAGTGAGCCAAATTAAACAGATTGAGTCATTTAACTAACCTATTTTCTTGCATAAACCTCAAGATACATATTGACTTAAAATAACACAACCCCAACCAACAATGGATGCCCTTTTATTGTGAAATTCTGTAGCGATACTGAGGTTTAAAATAATAATTTGGCCGATAGCGATGTTTTTGCTGTTGTTTATTTCGTTTTTGCTGTTATTAATTCCAATTTTGTGCCAGGGAAACAAAGACCTCTTCATTATAAAAAAGAAATAACTGAGCTGATTAAAAGTCATTCAGCGTTTCATTACACCGTCTTTGAATGGGCATAAATTCAATCATGCAAATTAATGAAACAACCTTTAATTTAACCTTCCTTCACATGAACAAGACTCTTTTTTTGAAAATGACTGCTTCAAAAGCCTTTGTAGCTGCTATACAACTACCTACTGAATGAGAAGAATGTTTCAATACTTGCACAGCCCAAAAAAAATAATTTGTTTTGTGAAACATACATTAAATGTTATTAAATGTAAAAGCGAATAGAAACATAAGCTGTGTTTTCTCACATTTAGACTATACGTGGGCTGGTTGCCTATATATTATCGACCGCTCAAGTATATTTGGCAACACATTTTAACAGTTTTTACATTTATTTTTTTATTCGTTCGGGAGAACGACGCCATCAGCGATCGGCTGGGGAGCGGATGGAGAGTTCCGCTCTGCTGGTGCAGCCAGCCTCAGCTGTCCAGGCTGTCCGGACCCACAGCGGGACTACGATGTAGTGGCCCGACGTGCTGCCTCACTCTGCCCAGCTGGGACTAGATCCCGGTATTGGGGGACGGACTGCTGCATGAGCTGCACAGGATGGAGGATGTTCCTACTGTAACGTACTGGCCGCTGCGTCACCCCTCGTCAGGCAGGCTGCTAGGGACACATTACGCACACACGACGTTCGTTCCCATCCAGAACGCAGTGAGTGTTTCTAAGAAATCTTGTAAGCCATTTTTACCTCCGCCAAGGCTGAAGCCCTACGAAGGAAGTTATGTTTTCACCGGCGTTGGTTTGTTGGTTTGTTGGTTTGTCCGTTTGCCCTTTTGTACGTTTGGAGGATTACTCCAAAAGTCCAGATTTGAATGACATTTTTGGAGGGGTAGGGTGTGGCACAATTAACTATCCATTAGATTTTGTTGGCGATCTGGATCATGATCATTTTTTAAGGATTCCGATCAGTCACAACATTAAGACCTCTGGGTATAACACATGTGCAGTGTAACTGATGACACGTCGATGACACATGACCCCGCCTCTCTCCTTCAGAGAGAGAGAGAGAGAGAGCGGGCTGTGAAATTACAGTTGAGTTCGATCAAAGCACACTTGGTGATTGTTGGAAAGAGTAAGGACGACGGTTTAGGTGAGTTTTATTTAGTTTTTGTCCAGTTTGAATTAAGTATTTTACGATGCTCCGCTACGTATAACTGATCTCAACATAAACAAAAATAAACATGGATGATGGCCCAACTGAACGGAGAAGGGGGCGGAGGTCTGCGCTCTCTCGGTGCCATTCTAGATTTACTGCTTAATTTTCCGTTGAACATTACGTCCTTGTCGCTGATCTTTCTCCAAGACAGCTGACTTTTTCTTTCACTTTTATTAGTAAACAAACCACACGTGCGGATAGCACCCGCCGTCATGCCACAGTCATGTCCAGCCAGTAGATTTCTTCTCCAAATCAGCAGCTGGTTTCTGTTGTCCCAGACCTAACGCAAATAACCAACACAACATTTAGCCGGTGCAAAATTGATGCAGCACAACAGATGATCAGCCACTGACATCGGCAAATGTCATCTTATTTACCGATGGGCCGATGGCAGTCCACAAGGCGAACATCGATACCGATGTTCGGCCGATAAATCGGTGCATCCCTACCTTTCATTGTTCAGTCAAATTTCCAGAAGTTTGCAGATCTTTTTGTAAACTCATTGTCCAGGTTTTATGAATTGGCCTTCACTCGATGCAATGAAAATACTTTTTTTGCTGCAATCCAAAACCCTGAAATCGATTCAAATATTTTTTAGCATCAGGCCAACATTGGCTTGCAGTGGTCAGAGAAGTGTAAAAAAAAAAAAAAAAAAAGATTTTGAAAAACACATTGTGTTAAATGCTAACAGCTCCAAGAAATTGTGCTGCCTGATGTGCCAAGATTCTGTTAACAGGGGCATTATGTTTTGCTCCCAGCACCGATAGTGCATTTTCACACCTTGAAAAGATTAAGTGAAGGAGGCATGGCTACAAATAGGCAGCAGTCTAACATCGAGCTGGTGGAGTTAAAAATGAATGTGTTGTGACAGTGTGGTTGCATATATTTGCCTTTAACTGTAGCAATCTAGTTCACAAACTCACGCAAAATGAAGTCAGGTTTTCTTTGTAGATCACATACAATGTCTCAGTGGACTTTACAGGCTTACACCAGCAGCAGTTTAATGCTCTCTAAGAAAACACTGAACACATGTAGCTGTACTGTAGATGGAGAAATCATACAACCAGTGGTGGAAATGGTCAGAATTTACAGTGGGATTGTGACATTGCCTACAAGTTTAGATAGAATTAGTAGCTATTTTTGCAGGAAAGATGCAGAATATCACATCAACAGAAAGCGAGTGTGTGAATCATATCATTTATACGCCATAACAGTTATTCTGTGGCATAGACCATTTTCATTCCGCTTAATGTACCTCTCATCCTTCTCCCAGCATATCCTTCCTTCCTTTCCATCCTTTCTTTCTCCTGCATGCTCTCTGAGGCAAAATCTTGACGTCATAACATCACACACACACACACACATCTGGACCTTTGCAATTTTATATGCCTATACACACACACACACTCGCATGGACACGTCACCACACGTGCACGCTCAGGCTCTCACTCTCCAACACACAAATAATTTCACTTGCACCTACTGTTCCCTGTGGCATGTGATGGAACTGACACAGCGTCTCATTTGATCAGCGTGAATCCATTGTCTGACAACTTTAGTGGCGATGGGGGCTTCAGGGTGGGAGGTTGAGGGGATGCAATATATGAGCAGAAGTTAGATGGGAGAGAAGGAGGGAGGAGAGATGAGAGACCAAATGTGACCTCGAAGTCTTGGAGATTTCTCAATGAAGGAGGGAGGCTAGGAGGGTGACCGAGGGGAGGGACAGTGGCCCAATTTAACCGGATGTATTTTCCCCCAAGGCATTTAATGGTCACATGTGCAGCTGTGATGTATTCGCACGGTCACACAAACACACACTCGCCTCACCAAGCTTCATTGGTTTGATAGTTTTTTTTTCTCTCCACCGGCCTGCAGCTGGGAGATCACAAAAGATGAGACATGGCTTCAAGCTGTTCCCAAATCCAGTCACACATATACGCCACCTAAGGCCTGTAGTTGTGCGTGTCTACAGTAAGTGTGTGTGAGCGTTTGTGTGGGACACTATGCCCAATGTTCTGGAAAGGATGTCAAGAACACTTGGCTGTGATGTGTTACCATGTTGACCAGAGCCCAGCTGTGGTGAGGATTTAACTGGTTGTCATTATGTTAATTAGTGTTGTCATGATAATTTGAGTCTCCATGGCTGCGGCCACAGATTGCATAACAGGCCCGCAGTCTTCAGGACACATCTGGAACCCCTGATTGCCTTACAATTAGAATAAATAGACGTAACACTGTCATCAGACTTGAATTACCAAATATAAATAACATCTACACTGGCCCCTTGAGATATGAGGTGACATTAGCATACCATAGCACATGTGGACACAGGAGTGGCTCAGGTGGGTATTGATGTATGTGTGTAGGTGTCTATATATGAGCCATACAGTACATACTCTAAGCTGGTTTAGTGGGAATGGGCTCTAACCAGTTATTTAGATAGTACGGCCAGCAAACAGAGGATAGAGGGTCTCTTCTGTGAAAAAAATTAAATAAAATTTGGTGATTTGCAAGACAGAGATTAGAAAAAGAATGATAAACGTAAAAATGCTGCCAGATGAGGCTAAGAAATCCCAATTTAAAAACCCTCAAACTTCAAAAACACTGGACTTTTTCGGTCTCTTTAGTGAGACCGTCCCTGCATTTGATTATTTAAGTGATGCAATTTTCTCAAACCTAACATAAGGCCTTGTGCAGTTGATGTCTCAGACTATGTAGTTCTCCCTGTGACTAGTACATTGTCTTTGACATGTAAAACTAGTGATGCATCCCAATCGCAGTTCAAATGGCAGGATGATATTTCAACCTACTGCGAATGTTGCATGTTTCATTAAGCATTGTGCCATTTAATGCGGTAAGAATTACCATCATTGTCTCCATGCAAAATTGTCAAATGTTTGCTCTCCGAAATCACAGAATGATTTGGAAAACATTCGTCCGTCCACCTAATTTTGTAGCAGGCGTTTTAGCTGTCATGTGCCAGGTCTTGTTGCCGCAGGTGAGATTAGCTGTCATGCTACAGAGACCAGGTAAATAACTCCAGGACATCATGTCACACATTCTGGATGGAAGAGAAGAAAAGGGAGATTTCTTTAATTCCTCCACCAAGGGGTCGATGGTCCATCCACCCGTGTAATGAGGTCTGTTAGCCAAATGAGCAGCCCTTCAAGTGTAAGTGCATGTGTGTGTGTGTGTGTGTGTGTGTGTGTGTGCGAGAACGATACAGACAAAAGAGCTCACACAAGTGCATTTAAGTGCATGCTAATATTTCTGCGTGCATGCACACATGCACGACATGTCTGTGTCTTTCATAACCTGCACAGGTGTTCTTCACAGTAACTCAGGGAAAGCAATCAATGTCACGCTCATATACACCGATCAGCCATAACATTAGGTCAGCATGGGCACACTGACTGGTCTGCGGCTACGCAGCCCCATACGCAACAAACTGCGATGCGCTGTGTGTTCTGACACCTTTCTAATTGGAACCAGCATGAACTTTTTCAGCAATTTGAGCTAACAGTAGCTCTTCTATTTGATCGGACAACATGGGCCAGCCTTCGCTCCCCATGTGCATCAATGAGCCTTGGGTCTGATCCTGTCGCCGGTTCACTTGTTTTCCTTCCTTGGACCACTTTCGGTAGGACCTGACCACTGCAGACTGGGAACATCCCACAAGAGCTGCAGTTTTGGAGATGCTCTGACCCAGTCGTCTATCCATCACAATTTGGCCCTTGTCGAAGTCGCTCACATCCTTACGCTTGCCCATTTTTTCTGCTTCCAACACAAAGTTCAAAATGTTTATTTGCTTTCTAATATATCGCACCCACTGCCAGGTGCCATTGTAACAAGATAATCAACGTTATTCACTTCAACTGTCAGTGGTCTTGTTATGGCTGATCGGTATATATATATATCTATCTATATATATATAGATATATGATCGGTATATATATATATATATAAACATACATATATATAAACATATATATATATATATATATATATATATACACACACACAGTGCATGTTTATCTTGTCAAATGTAACCAAACATCTGCCTCTATTCTCTTGAATGGATGGAGACATCATTAGTCACAGCTCTCTGCTGTCATGCCGGATGCGTGCTCTCATATGGAGCTATCAGTTGTAATCAGGTAGATGCAGCCAGACATGCTTCAAACCAATATGGCCATTTGTTTTTACAAGAATTTACATATTAACATGAATATTTCTGCAGCTCTGGCGTTCCCACGGTGAAGATTGTAGACCTGTAGGAGGTTATACTAGTTTCCTGCTGCAGGCAGGATCCAATGTTTGTGGAACGTCCCACAGTAGTACAGCAGAGTCTGTGTTGACTTTAAGAGCCCACTGCTACTTTGATCCAAGATAGTATTGTGAAGGAAAAAAAAGGAAGCCCAAAACCAATGTAACTAGACCAGGCTCTCATGTGGAATTCACATGGGAATAGAAAATGAGGGAGACCCAGAAACAGCTGGAGGAGGTAAATAAAGCACCCCTGGATGGAACTGGAGCGGGGGAACTTCACTAGGAAGAAAGAGTTTAACCCCTTGCCATTCCAACCTCTTGTTTTAAAGGTGTAGAGGTGGGGGACAGGGAATGTTCAGTGGTAGATAAAAAGTCAACAATAGATGCCACATTGAAGTGGTGTACATCATCTGAAAACTGGGAACCTGATGATTAATTTGAGGTGCAGCTCAGCACTGTCATTAATAAGAAATAGAAATTAATTAGTAAATGAATGAATGAATTAAAATAAATTGTGAAAGTGTATAAGGATTTAGGACATTATGATAGAATGATGGCCATTGTTACCATGCTCACTTGTCTCATAAGTTGTTGCAGCAATTTTGGGGTTGATACCATTTGTTACAAAGATTTGGTGCTAAATTTAACCATTTTTTACCATTCAAGAATTGATAAAAATTATCAGAAATTCTTCCAAAATACCACATTAAGACACCAAGACCTTGAGGAACACCATAGAAAAAGCCATGCTGTGATTTGGGATCAGAAACTTTTGACATTTGTAGATATCTGAAATAATTGCATTTTTCAGCATTTGGATGGCGAGCACATCGGTTCTAGAAACTGCTCAGAAACACACTTATTGTCATTCTATCCTCTGAATGCTCTAGGTCTCTAGTTTGTGGTTGTAAAGTTTCATGAGGCTGTGATTATCCTAGAGGTCACCACAGGTCATTTTATGTAGTGAGGTCAACTTTAAAAAAATGTGATTATCATAAAGTGGGCATGTCTGTAAAGGGGAGACTCGTTGGTACCCATAGAATCCATTTTCATTCACATATCTTGAGGTCAGATGTTAAGGGACCCATTTGAAAATCGTCATGCTAGTTTTTCCTCGCCAAAATTTAGCGTAGCGTTATTTAGTGTTCTTCCTGATAAGCTAGCATGACATGGTTGGTACCAATGGATTCTTTAGACTTTCTAGTTTCATATGATATCAGATATCAAAACTCAGTCCGCCACATCCTCCAAAAGACAGAATAGTGGCCAGGCCCGTCTGAGTTTTAAGGGGTTAAGAAGAAAAACTATTTTGAAAAGGGCCTAGAGAATATGGTTTTAATTAATGTGTGCCAACAAGCAGAACTGACAGTGAAAATAATAATGCTATATGTGCATGAAATGTAATTGAAGAATGTTTTCCATTACCAAGATAGATAAATTGACCTTTTAAAGATGAATCCCAGAGCAATTATTTCTACTTACAAACAGAAAATGTGTGTGCAATCTGGAGCCGTTTCTCTGTGATCTAAAGAACAGACAAACAAAAACACATTCCTCTTGAAATGAATCGAAAATGAATTGAAATGATAACTCTGGAGAATGTTGTTTTAATTAGATTTTTTTTCTTTTTTCTAGCTTTGAAAAATCTGAAACTGAGTATATAACTGATGTTTAACAGCCATCACATCTTTAAACAGTTGGCTGGACCTTTCACACATTTCAGAAGCAGCGGGGGACTCGGTGACACAATAACATGCTGAGCAGGGCAGAAAAAAAAACCTTAACTGGAAGCAGAGAAGACATGGGAAACCTTTGGAAATCATTATATATGGAATATGTCAAATGCTTACATTTTGCCTATTCATCATGTTAGACTACAAAGGCTGACATTTTTTGGTGACGTGGTCTCTAAATACCGTTAACTCTCTGCAGCTCTTCTCAACAATATAATCCAGACCGAGGTTTTGGATCGCTAACTGTCTGCTCATCTCTGCTGCCAAGGATGACCTCGCTCTTCTGTCTTTAAGAAGTCTGAGCATGTGTCATCTCCCGTTCAATAAGACGATGAACCTAATGCCACTTGGCTCTGTCCTCAACTCTCAGCGCTCTGCCTGTTTCAAGTCTCTAATTGCACACATGGTGGTGGGAGATGCTCACTGGTTAATGCCAGTGACATACTGTACTTGCTTTACTCCCCCACCACCACCACCAACACCAACACCACTACAATTTGTACACCCTGTACAGTTTACACCCCCTAAAATAGCACATAAAAGCACCGCATCCTGTATTTTGGAAGATGGCAGCAACATTTTACAAGGTTAATTTAGCCTTTTAAACTGGAATGACAGATTTCACATCGCTGGAAATGATATTTTAACATTTTTTTTTAAAAATCCACACAAATACCTTCGTCAGCACCATCCAGGTCAAATAGCTGTCAGATTAAAAATGATGCTGGGTATTTTGATAGTCTCTGAATATTATAATTGGTTTACTAGGGTGACGGCACGGCGGTGTACGAGGCCTCATTCAAAGAGTTATTTTTGAATGCTTTGCCATCCTGACTGACATTAATTAGGGGGAGACGTCATCCTGCATTAAAATGTCGCCACACAACACCACTAACACTTTGTGTTTGTTAGCGAGCGTGTGTTGGAAAACGGGTGGCGCCTTGGCATACATTAGTATAATCGACATACATTGTGTGCGAGAATATGCATATGCATGGCAGTGAATGTTACCTGCCTTGTATCACTCTCCTCTTTGTTTGCTCCGTGTGCAGCTGTGTGTTTGTGAGTTTTTCTGTCGAGGTAAGCAGTTTGTTGCGAGACAGCAGCAGGGATGCTCACACCTACACCGAGTCCTAATGAGGATTTTACTAAACCCACAGAGTCTACTATATAACTATACCAGCCCCTGTGGAAAGCCTGACACTGCAACTACTGCCTGTGTGTAAGTGTGTGTGTGTGTGTGTGAGTGTGTGTGTGTGTTGCAAGCAAGAGTTATTGACACTTAAGGGGAAAAGGACTGGAGACTGAAAACGAAAAGGAGGATGGAGTGCGAGATAGGAGGGGATTAAAGGGGGATGAGAGGGAGAAGAAGTGGGACTGGTAGCAGAGTAGATGCTAGACGGAGCGGGGTTTATTAATATCCATTTGGGGTATAGGGTGGGAGGGGGGGCTGCGCAGGGTCCGCTAATGCTTCTCTTGGCATTGACACAGTTTGGCACCCTGTCCAAAAAAGACTTAGAAAGTGCTCTGAGTAACCCTGAAACACCATGCAAACAGCCCAGAGTAAAAGGAAGAGAGACAGACTTTCACTTTTAATGTTTTTTTTACTGAAACATTACAGTATAACAAAGTCGTGTATCTCAAATAGAGACAAGAAAATCACCCATAAACACTTCACTGTCACAGTTAAACAGGAAAAAAAAAGCAGCAATACAAAGATTGTTGCGGTCTAGGAAGATGGATACAGCATGGGTCCTAAAAATAGTGGGATTTTACTTGTGAGTGAAGGCTCCGATTGTGTATACACTAACCAGTAATGGCACGGAGTAAGCCAGAGGCATGGTGCAAGTTAAAGACTGTAATTTGTATGCAGCGAGAAGAGCATCTGGTCAGCCAATTACCATCTAATGGTTGCTCTTCATCCAGTGTTAACAATCTTCCTATCTGCACCCTGTCTGAGCCACCACACACACAAACACACACACGCTCACACTTTTAATCTTTGCTCGTGCCTCGCAGCTAGAAGAAGCGGCCTCCTCGCACTGTGTGCAATGTACTGTAGAATGAACCCCTTCATTTCCCCGATCAGCTGGAAGTAAAGATTCACATCCTCTATCGTTCACTTGTTCCCTCCATCTTCTCTGTTAACCGTGTCCTCGCCGAACCCTCCCTTCTTTTCGCAACATCTCCTTACCCGTTTTTTGTTATGTAACTGGGCAACTTGAGTCACCCTGCTCCAAAGAAACCACCTAAATAAAGACACCACGCAGGGGAGGAGGAAAAAGAAGAGAAAGGGAATAAAAGGGAGGGATGGAGAGGGAGCAGATTGCTTGCAAACTAATGACTTATTCCTGAAGATCAAACGGAACAGACTAAACAGATAATTCCCAGCCAAAGATACTTAACATCGCGTAGCCGGTCTCCTGTTCCTCAGCTAAATCGCAAGGGGGGTAATTAAAAGAAAAGCTATGAAAAACACTCAGACACAGGCACACGCGCACACACACAGTCCTGCGTTGTGGGAGGCCTGCCACACGTGGCTTTGATAGCATGAGTCTTTTATCCCCTTGGCAGCCTATTGCCTGTGTAAAACACATTTACAATGTCAATAAAAACCATTTCTAATCATTTGCCGCCGAGCATCTGAATGTGCACTGCCCAAGGTGCTGTGCCTAACACATTCCCCTTGTCTTTCCTGCTACATCTCGGCTCTTTTTACATACACGGACGCACGTATGAGAACGCAAACGTGCACCCCTAAAGATGAACACGACACAACAGCAGGCAGAACAAACATAGAGGCTGTAAAATCCGCCTCTAGATACAAGACAGCTCATTGTGTGTGTGCTGTTAATGTGTCTCATGTATTTTACAGAGACATGGATGGAGGTCTTTATTGCTGATTTAATCCATCCAAGGCTGATGGGGGTGTAATGGAGGTGGGAAAGCAAAGATAACAGCGGTGAGAGAAAAAAAAACAATCCTGTAACATATTGATATTTTCCCTCTCCACATACTCCTACACAAGACATCTCACACAGACAAGACAGCAGACCCACACGCACACATAAGCAGACACTTTCCAACATGCATGTGCAGAAACACGCATGTGCGAGCAAGCCATTTGCGCATCCACACCGCTGCCACTCCTAATATCTTTGAATCGATCACGGCGTCGTCCGTAAGCAGCAGATAAAAATTCAGTCAAGTTCAACCCGTTCTAATCCCGTGAAGGTGATCCCACACAGCAGGGCTGCTAGCAGCTGCTCTGTGTGAGTGTGTCTGCAATGCATATGTATGCTTGTGTTACACTGTGTTTGCGGCAACGCTTAACAATACGGTGCACAACAATGAGAGTGGAATAAGTGAGAAACAACCTGATAATGAATGAATCGTTAATGAGTAGCTCTTGAATAACTCAGAATCGAGGACTGTGTAGTAGATAATGATGAGTTACTAGTGAACTCTTTTGAGGCGGCTCAGGGTGTGGAGCGGGTCGTCCTTTAAGGTTGGCAGTTCGATCCCGGCATGTTGAAGTGTCCTTGAGAGAGACACTGAATCCCAAATTGCTCCCCAGGTGCTTCACAGCAGCCCACTGCTCCTAAGTGCTCAGGATGGGTTAAATGCAAAGGTCAGATTTCATGTAAGTACCTGTATGTATGTATGTGACGATTGAAATTAAGTTTAAGTTTAAAACTTAAGTTTAAGTTTAAAACTTAAGTTTAAGTTAAGTTTAACCGACTGGGAGATACTATGTTAATGAATCATTAGATATTGGTTTTGCTAATAAATATGTCAATCAGAAAAACAACTACTAAAGCTTCAGTAGGCAGCAAGTTTTCGGCATCATTGGGCATAAATTCCATAATAAACTTTCAGCATATTGTAATTCAAGTGTTCTGAGAGATAACTAGACTTCTGCACCTCCTCATGGCTCTGTTTTAAGGCTTTAAAAAAATCTAGGCTCTGACGGGAGACTTTGACCAATCACAGGTCATTTCAGAGAGAGAGAGCATTCCTACTGGCTGTGCTCCGGCTGGTGGGCGGTGCTTGTGGCTGCCGGGTCACAAACTTCCTCATTTTACAGCTAAACAGTACACTAAAAGATTTTTCTGAAAACATTTGAGGAGAGAAATAGGCATTACAGTAACAGAATATTGATTCATATTTGATCAGCGCCGCCTAGTTTGACCGTTTGATCGGAATTCGTGAGTGATTGACAGCTGCTCAGAAACGGCAAGACTCCAGCTTGGTTCTGATTGGTCTGTGCAATCTTGCAGATGCCATTAGGAGCACCGAAGGAGGGGCACATGATTTTTTAAACTAAGAGATGTGTTGTAGCTGTAGTTAATAGTTATTCAAAGAAAGGGCAGTGAACTGGTTAGCTTTAACAGTTTTTTAACACATTTCTGCTGTTAGCAGAGATGCTAACTACTTGCTGCTTATGTATGGCTACAATTCACTCATTAGTTGTTGTTGGACAGTTGGAGTTCAGTCAAAACCAGTAACTGTTGCTGGGGGGGGGGGGCTGTTGATGTTGAGAGACCACATATTTCCCCTGTTGTTTTTCTGGGCCTGGTTTCATGTTTTGCAATTAAAAAACAGGCAACTTGGGTAGATTTAGCTTTGAAACAACGGCGGGACACAACTGGAAATGAATCCAACACAGCGTTGAAGAGTTGATGCTGAAATGAAGGAGGGAGGGAGGACTGACTGAAGCACCTGCAGCTCCCCATGGTATCACTAATGAAGAACAAGCTTTAGTGATGGTTCTTAAACCGACCATAAATAAGTCATATATGTACTTTATTACAATGTACCATCACCAGTTAGCTCAGCATCTTGTCCAACTATATAATGTATGACATGTGGATGTGATCATTAATGTATGGGCTCTGAGTAGGATGGATCTTGCTCTCTCGGATTTTTTTTTTTTTCAAGGAACTAATTGTGTTGTTACTAGTTTGTGCTGCTCGGCGGTATTAATCAGGAACTCTTAATGAAGAAAGTGGTCAGTATGTCAATTCACAGATATTTCTGAACTAATTATTTCCTGATGAATAATTAATATAGTATCTCCCAGTCTGTTCTCTAGTAACTCACCATTATCTTCCTCCATTCAGAGTTACTCAGGAACTACTTCTTAAAGCATTGTTCATAATCAGGTCATTCCTCACTTGTTCCTTTTGTAACTGCTCACAGTTTTGTGTACCGTATTGTGAGGTGTTACAGTGTCTGTGCTACAGTAGCGTCTCTTTGAGCGTTTTTTCCTCTCATCATTTACAGTTGAGGCGGAGGCAGTGAGAGACAGTGCTCTCCTAACAGGGGTCCTCTGTGCCCGTGTCTAAAAGCCAAATAGAACCGCAGCAGGGGTGCAAATGGGCCTCAGTGACAGGTGTGTGTGTGGGTGTGAATGTGTGTGTGTGTGTGTGTGTGTGCATGAAAGAGAGAGAGAACAGAAAAGACAGAGAGGACAAGATGTAACCTTTAAAAGGCTCAGATTTGTTCATGGTCTAGTAACCATAATGCTATGGCACATTTACTTAAGCCAGTAATTTCTACACCACCCTTTTTTTTCCAACAATGATTGTTGAGGTAAACTGCAGCATACACACTATATGTACTGTGTGTGTGTGTGACCTATGCAGTTCACTCATCTCAAAATGACCTGTGGGGTATTCACAGTGGATGTGGAGTGTAATGGGGTTTTAAATGTGGTGGGGAGAAAAGTGGCTCCCATCAAATTAGCCCTCCGTTCATTCCCACTTAGAGCTGCAATAGCCACGCTCCGTCTCCTTAGCAAGGATTGCCTCTCGCTGCACAACCGCAGGCTCTGGAACAGCAGCGGTACTCGAGTACTTCCTGGTGAATCATTGGAGGTACATACATTTTTCATGTCCTGGCGAAACATCAGCGCATGGCATTGTCATTGAGAGCATGTTAGTGTTGATATTAGCATGTAGCTCAAAGCACTGCTGTGCTTTTATACAGTCCATAGACTGTATATAAGTGGATGTAGTCACCATGACATGCACTATCTGTTTATATAATGTTTATTTTTTTATTTATAGATTATATTGTATATTGGTAGAATTTCAATTTTTTTTATTCTTATTTTATTTTAATGTTTTCATTTATTCTTTTGTTATTTTACTGCTAATTTGCACCAACAAAACCAAAGCAAATTCCTAGTGTATACCTCATACACCTGGCAATAAACAAGATCCTGATTCTGATTCTGATTCTGACATTTACCTTTAGTTTGTGGACTGCCGTTTCGGTGTCTCGAGTTCGGCATTTTGTCCACCGCCATCTTGGTATTTGGCCATCTCCATCTTGGTGTTTGGGCATTGCCATCTTGTTTTTTTGCAACCAGAAGTGACATGAGAGGGTGGAGCTAAGTACAACGGAACGCTGATTAAGATATTTTCAGGCGACCAAATAGATTATAATTAACTTTCATGAATTGAAAACACACTCTAACAACACCCAGACCGGTAGCGACCTGTCAATCACAAGGTAGCCACGCCCTAAAGCGTACCCAGCTTTATGGTCTATTTGACTCTAAATGGGACCATAATTTACTAAATGAACATCATGCTGTATTGAAGAAGACTTGAAACTAGAGATTGAGACCATAAACCCTTATTTACAATGTTTACTGAGGTAATAAATCAAGTGAGAAGTAGCATCATTTTCTCATAGACTTCTTTTTGCAACCAGTGGAGTCGCCCCCTGCTGGCTATTAGAAAGAATGCAAGGTTTAAGACACTTCAGCAGTGGCTTCACTTTTCAGACTCGGAGGTTGCCCGCTGGTACAGTCTTTTTAGGTCGTTTCATGTATAGTCTAATTCCTGATTAGAAATTAATGAAAACAAGCCAACAATGTGAAGCTCATCAACATGAACACACACTTGACTAACCACTAATCTGTATGATCAGGAGACAAGCTGCTATAAAATATGTGTGCCCAAAATATGACAGAAGGTTAATGCTTGTGACTGCACGTCAGATTATTATAAACAAACGGCTGCTCACCTGATGTAATTTACTCCGCTGTCTCTTTCTCCTCTCTGCCCATCTCACCCTGTCAAATATTTTCTGCACTGATGAAAATTATTGAAAACCAAGTCAACACTTGCTTCAACATCTCCAACACGTATTCAGCCTTGCACCTCACTGTCGGCCCACAGTTTTTTGCCTAAGGCTCAGACTCCCACTTCTCTCCAGTGGACCTGTGGAAGATATATATTGGAAATAAACTTTACAGAGACTGCTAGACACTTTAGAAAATACTCCTTTTACTACTGGAAACCAAAGATTCTGATGATAATCGATAATAACAATTAACATTAATGAAAATTAGGGCTTTCAAAGTTAACACGATATTAACACGTTAACGCAAATTTGTTTTAACGCCACTCATTTTTTCAACGCACTAACGCAACTTGTGGTTTTTAGGTTGTATTGGGCTCAGTTTTAAAGCTAGAGTGAAAATACTGGCATCATATGAAACTAGAAAACCTAGGGAATTCATTGGTACCAACTCAGAGTAGCTTGTCACGGAGGAGGCTAAATAACACTACAAACGTATGCTAGATTTTGGTGAGGAAAATCTGTCATGGCCATTTTCAAAGGGGTCCCTTGACCTCTGACCCCAAGATATGTGAATGTAAATGGGTTCTATGGATACCCACAAGTCTCCCCTTTACAGACATGCCCACTTTATGATAATCACATGCAGTTTGGGGCAAGTCATTGTCAAGTCAGCACACTGACACACTGACAGCTGTTGTTGCCTGTTGGGCTTGAGTTTGCCATGTTATGGTTTCAGCATATTTTTATGCTAAATGCAGTACCTGTGAGGGTTTCTGGACAATATTTGTCATTGTTTTGTGTTGTTAATTGATTTACAATAATAAAAAAAATACATACATTTGCATAAAGCAAGCAAATTTGCCCACTCCCATGTTGATAAGAGTATTAAATACTTGACAAATCTCCCTTTAAAGGTGCATTTTGAAGACATAAAAATGTGTGATTCATTTGCAATTAATCATGATTAACTATGGACAATCCTGCGATTCATCGTGATTAAATGGTTTAATCGATCTACATCCCAATATAAATGTTAATGGCTTGGTAAAACTAATATATTTGGTTTTACATGACACAAAATAGTTAAAACACAATTACTAATACTTAATTTAAGACATCATGGTTCAGCGTTAAACGTGGACTATTCTTTACCGACGGTTTCATGAGGTACCTGTAGTCTATAGTTCTACACTGAAACCTGTAATGAATACAACCTCCTGAGGGAGACTGAAACCAATAACTAGTTAAATATGGATCAGTAGAAACTTTGAGTGAAGGTCTCCACGGACTAAACTAAATTAACAGGCTTTGTGGGGTTATTGAAAGGGCTGACAAAGAATATGTGGAGCACTATAAAGTATGCATGCAGAGGGAGCGTTAATGGCTCACATACACACCACATCCATTAATATTATACATAATAGCTTGTTTCATATACTATGATTTTTTTTAAATGGCGTTAATGTTTCATTGTCTGTAATTGCTGTGACCATTTTCATCATTGGTTATCATGCCCCAAACATACTGCTGTAACTGCATCACAGCATATTTCACAATAAACTGGATCAAGCGCTGTCTTTTTCTCAGAAGAGGGGGAACACTTCACTTTCTGTATCGACTAGAGCCGCACTGAATGAACTGTAACAGCCTAGTTATTAAAATCAATAGCAATAACTACAATTCCTCAATTTCAGATTGGCTCTTGACTCAATCAATGGATATCAAATTACCCTGCCTCTAGAGCGCATAATCCCCATCACAAAGAGCGGGGTTAGGCCCTGAATATAGATCAGTGTAGAACATGCAGAGCACCTCTCATAATGAGGGAGCTCATGGAGAAATTACATAACAAAAGTGGCTGCCCTCTGCAGAAACATGCATGACAAATCTACACAATACAGTCATACAATCAATAGTCATTCCTTTGCAAAATGGTTCATTTACGCTGGTCTGATAGGTGCAGTATGGTTAGAGTGGCAGGTTAAGCTTGAGGTTTGCAAGACAGTTTCTCGGTGAAGTACAAACATTTAGAAGGTATAGATATTTTTTCTTAATTTGCTGGTTTATTTGTTTGATATTAAGGTGAAATTGTCTTTTCTTTTTCTTTTCTTTTTTAGTTTTGTTGTTTATTTTTCACCTTCACATTCCGTTCCTTCAGTATCCAATAGCCTGGTCGCTGGCATGACAGCTGTGGTACTATTCATTGGGTTGAACATGATGCAGAAATTGAGCTAACCGCCTCTGGGGAGAGAAGCAGGTAAACACGTACACTCATATATTTGGGGACATTTTATATGATGAAATGAGGTAAACGGTACACACCATTTTAAATGAGGCATGCAGAGCACACCAGATTGCTGCAGGGGGTTATAGTGACAAATACTGTGTGCTGGGTAGGAGGTCTGAGGTCTTTAGTCTGCATTTAAGCTGATCTGATGGCAGCCTACCTCTTCCACTGCAATATGGTGCTAATTGTTATATAGCACCACAATATGTTGCCAAAATGCAAACTCCCAGTCTAGACTGAGCTCGAACAGCAGGGCCTTTGTTCTATATCTGTGCAACAACATATGTGGGATATACAGTCTCCTTGCTGTTCTTTGTTCCTTCTTTTCATCTTCCTCGTTGTCTTACAATAATCAATCCTCGTTTTTTTTTTTAAATTAATCATTATTTTTTCTAACTCATAACCCCTCACATCTTAAGTGCACATATGTCTGGTATACAGTACGTGGTGGGTCTCAGTGTGTTTTGGCATTTAATTGACTGAAAGCCTTCTGTGACTTCTAATCCCTTTGTTTAAAAGCCAGGAAAACAAAATCTTCTCTTCTAATTACCACAAACTTAACACATAAATATTCTAAATCCTCAGCGAGAGTAAGTGCAAGAGCAAAGGCTTTAGTTGAATATTTTTAATGAAAAAAAATTGAAAGTACTTAAAAAATTGATTTGGATTGTTGATATAAAAATTATTCATTCATTTGTTCATTCATTAATTCATTTATTCATTCTGAACGTGCTGTGAATGGGAAGCCAAGAAAAAAACGACTGTATTCGATACCGCCTACTACGTACTACTGACGAATTTAGTATGCACTATACAGTACGCACTGAATACTGCATTCCTCTGTAGTATGCAGTATGAAACAGTTAAAGCGATTTATTTTTCAATATGCTAGACCAGGCTTTAAACAAGCTCCTAAAGCACTGGACAAAAACTAACTCATACCAGTATTTCAATATTATCAAAAAATACAACTTATTTTGTTTTGATTTTTTTTTTTTTGTTTATGACCATTTTTTGTTTACTTTATAAGATGCTGCAGGTTTAGCCCCGTCAGAGGCAGCTCTTTCCCTCGCCACTTTCTGCTGCTCTGTGGCCAGTCTGTGAGCGTCACTGGTTGGCTCTCTAGCGAGCTACACCCGCGGGCAATTGTGGAGCTTTTCAACTCCTATAAGACAGATAACTATAGATTCACGTTAATTTTATAATAGACATTTGTGTTGTGATATTTAAACAAACTATTCGTCAACAAAGAAATAAAAGCCCCTCGTCTTTGAGACCAGTCTCTAGAGAGAGCTCCAGCCAGCTCATAGTGGTCTGTGAGCGTGACTGCCGTAACGCGGCAGGCATTAGCTAGCTGTCACGGCAGTTTGTGGAGCTTCTAAACTCCTAAAACGTTGGAGCAAATGTTCGATTCACCATCTAATATCTTGAAACTGCCAGAATCTACACAGTTGATTTGAGGGGCGGCTGTGGCTTAGAGGTAGAGCAGGTCTTCCACCAATCAGAAGGTCGGCGGTTTGAGCTTCTGCCATCAATGTATGAATGTGTGTGTGAATGGGTGAATGCTGACATGTAGTGTAAAGCGCTTTGAGTTGTCGGAAGACTAGAGAGGTGCTATATAAATGCAAGTCCATTTACCATTTGATTTCTCACCTCAAAAATTCTCAGAAGTGATTTTATTGATGAAATAGCTATGAAAAATGTAAAAAACAGGCTGTTTTTAGCTGCTGTTGTTGTAACCATAGCCTGTATTGTTCCAGCGCTTTGCATTGTGGGATACGGTCCAATGCATACTGGAGATTTTTTCCAAATCAGAATGACATCTGGGTAATTTTGGCATACTGGAGATTTAGCTTTTGTTTGCATACTACATGCTACATTTTGGCCAAATCAGTACGTGCTACTTGTAATAGTATGCGGCTTCGGATACAACCAACGTCTTCTTGTTTTTCATAAACCAAACAAGAAGCAACGTGATTGGTTGTTCTGTCAGTCATATTTCCTAAATCAGATTATAAACCTCAGTGCTCTGTGACAAAGAAGGCTGACATCATTGATGTTTTTGTGTCTTGTAATACACTAAGACGTTATGTTGTCATAAATCCAGCATTAGTCAGACTAGGTAAACCGATTGCATCATAAACTGTCAAATATACGAAGGAGCGAGAGAGAGAGACGGAGCGCTCCATCGTGATGACTCAACATCTGCAGGATGTATGGAGTACAAAGACATATGAAAGCTGACTGCTGCTGTATGGATAATGTGCTCTTTTTTATTGCTGTAGTTCCAATAGTCTGTGCAATTCAAGGGTGAAGAGGAGTAATTAGTTTCTGTATTGTTAAATCCTCTTGTTTCCTAAGAAACTTGGCCTTGGGAGCTTGATACAAACAAGCCCACACACAATAGGAGTCTTTTTTAGAGAATAGGCAATATTTGAATGAGTTAGGATTAAGAAAATTAGTTTCTTTTTAAGATTATTGTTGGGTGTAAATCATTTATTCAGCTTTTGGAATGAAAACGCTGTGTGTGTGTGTGTGTGTGTGTGTGTGTGTGTGTGTGTGTGTGTGTGTGTGTGTGTGTGTGTGTGTGTGTGTGTGTGTGTGTGTGTGTGTGTTTGTCGACACATGCGCCTTTAGATGCCCTTAGCGTCAGGGTGCTTGTAGATAAATGGCCGATTGGTATTGACTTCAATTTAGAAAATGCTGCCCTACACTTTTCTCCCTACGAAACCCTGGGGCACCTGGGGGGAAATCCAGAACCGCTCTGCCAAAGGAAATGTATTACTGAGGGTCACAAGCTCCAGTTTAGGGGATTTACTGTACCCTCACAAACATAAACACACACCTACGTGCACACACACACAGCAGAGAGGCCCTTCTACACTTGTCATGACAAACCCCATGATCTGTGTTGAGACCACACTGCTCATGCTGTCATTGTTGAGATACGGCAGTGACAGAGCGACTTAGTGTGACGGCGGGTGACTGAAGGCTGGCCACGGGCAAATATGTCACAGCTAGTTTAGGCACCACATCACATCCCTATACATGGTTTAGTTTGGCTTGTATGATTCAACTAAAGATGTTTGTTGTTTACAAGCACAGGCATGCTTGGCAGCGGCCCAGACTTAAATGGATGAAAAGTAATAGGTTGAGATTTCGCCTTGACAGAGTCCATAAGCCAAACCTGTACTTAGACCTGGAGAGACAGGAAGGAGCCTGCCGGGTGGCTGGCTGCTCTACAGAGAGACGGCACAAACTGGGTGTTCATACAGAGAGTTTTATTACAATCATATTCAGAAGCGGATAGCCACTTCCTCCTCAATCTGATGTCAGCGGGGAATAGTGTCTCCCACTGCCCAAATTTGAATCTCCTTAGAAAACAGACTCACAAACACACACACACACACTGCATCACTTCACGAGACATCAAACATTGACAAAGTCCCTTTTTAGTGCTGCCTGTTGGCACAGTAACTCCGGGCTAACGAAGTCACACGCTGGCAGAATATTAATAACAGCAAGCCAATCACAGAGCTGCATGGGGGAAAGTTATTTGCATATGAGAGGTGAGGGAGTCCATCCAACACACTGCCTTCATACATCTCCAGCATAGGGGGATGTGTATCTGTGTGCACGCTCGAGTGTACGCTGGCAAAAAATTGGCTCTGTGACTCATTCCTAAAAGTGGTCTTTCTTGCTTTTTTTTGGCCGGTGAAATACAATAGGAGAGGACCAACTGCACTTTCTTCAAATCAGTACAAATGTTTCCAGTGGAGTACGTAGGGCTGTTGAATCTTTTATGGCAAATAGATGTAATTCCCTGGTTCTGAGTGGCGAGCAACAGCTTTGGGTTTCGAGCTGTCACAGAGTGTACAAGCTTTCCTTCTGAGTGTTTGAGCATTTAAACGTGGCTCACCAGACTTTTAAAATCTGAATGAGCAATATTCATCCCTTCCTGTGGGCTTTGCACATTACATAGTACTGCAGTTAATGACCAAGATTAAAAGGGATGGGGAAAAAAAATCAATTCACCTATGTATCAGGATTCTTTTTTTATGATTTTAAAATCGATCTTTTAATGGCAGAATCTACATATTTGCTTCATTTGAGTCTATGTGGAGGTAGAAGGAAGTTAGTGCTTTTATTGTTGAAGTCTGAGTAATGTGACGTCATATCCGTTCCCTATACGTCAACCAAAACAAACCGCAGCCGGCCGCAACGAGGAAGTACAAAACAGCGGCAGGTCCGTGTGGAAACAACCTGAACCTTCACGTATTAAATCCAAAGTAGTAAACACTACACATCCAGTAAAGTATGGAAACACTTTGGGTTTCCCACATTGACAGGAAAAGCAGAGCTAGACATCACGGCTAAAGCTGCATGCTAACTCTGTCATGGACAGGAAGCGTCATTGTATTGCGATAACATAGGATTGGATTATATTCACTAGAAGTATAAAACATTACATGTTCCTTATAAATTAAAAAGAAAATACCACTAATTTGTGAGGGAAATGTCTTTATACTTTGATTTTTGTGTTGCTGGAAAACATTTAATAACTAATGCCTGACAATGACTAACATATATGACATCAGGACATCTCTGACTACATTTTGTATTAATTTAGATATTTTCCTAAGTAAAAGTCACTAGAAGTGTAGGACTCAACCTTTTCCCATGGCCTAGTGTTAAAAAAGATAACAGAAATCGCAATAAATCATAATATTGAATTGCAATACTTACAAATAATATCTATTAATACATATTGAATCAACACCCAAGTATCGTGATAGTATCGAATCAGGAGATAGGTGAATTGTCCCAGCCCTTAAGATCATATGTGGTAACTATAATCAAATTGCAGTTTTAAAGGCAGAGTGCAAGACACACACACTCACATACAAACGAGTGTGTGTGATGGAGGTCACCAGTCTGCAAACAATGGGAGCTCTGTCCAGAAACGCACTCTTTCTTTGCACATGGGAAGTTAAGGATGGGCACGTTTTAGTTCAACATCACAAAATCAATCATGGCGCTAATGGGATACACAAATATAATTAACTGTGTTTGAGCATCCAGACGTGAAAACAAAAATAGATAAATACCACAACCTGTTGAAGACTAATTTCCTGAGGGGCTTTATTTATTTATTTTCCACAGAAGCGTGCGGCTCTGATTAATAGTGTTTACTGTCATAATCACCGTTATCAGCGTCCCTCGCATCCCTAACATTACCTAATACTTTTCTTAAACAAAGGGATCAAAAGCCAGCAATATAGCCTATATTGTTTATGGTATTTATTGAAAGCAATGGAACAATTGTGTATTGATAAGGAGTTATTGCACAACAAACAGAATCATGTAAACAATGCACATGCTATTCGTCACTAATGGACAGCGATTCTTCTATGACAAGGATGCAATGACTGCTGTTCAGATTTTCTTTTTTAACTGCTGGTCATCTCATTTATCTCTGTCTGTGTTTTCCACCTAATGTGCCGACTCCCCCTGTGTGAGTGGCGTGGGATTAGGATCTGACCTTACTCACTGTCCGATTTTGTCCCAACTACCGAACACCTACTGTGTTCTCAGTCGGGGGAAATCAATAAAATCCATTGAGCTGCATTGTTTCTATTAAGAGTCGTTTGTCGGACAAGATCTGACTTCTGGGTGATGGATTTATAAAACAAAATGGTCAGCTGTTAGAGTGGAAAGAAGATTAGCAAAGCAACATGGAGACACAACATGGGCTTTAATTGACAGATGCACCCATTTGCATTGCCAGAGTTCCAGTATGTCTGGCTCGCACTCAGTACTTTTTGCATAAGACCTCTCAGATGTCCATTTATAACATGTTTGGTGATTTAGTTAGTGATGCAAGTACATATGCATGAGATATTACTGAGACAACCCTTTAATTTCACTATCATGTCTATAAGTCACAACGATGTTTTCAGAAGTTACACGTCTGCATCAGAGGAATAAACACTTACTAATCACACATATTGTAGAGCTGCAATGATTAATCGATTAGCTGTCAACTATTAAATGAATCGCCAACTATTTTAATAATGGATTAAATGGTTTGAGTGATTTTTTTAAGAAAAAAAAAGTCTAAATTCACTTATTCCAGCTTCTTAAATGTGAATATTTTCTTGTTTCTTTCCTCCTCTACGACAGTAAACTTAATATCTTTGAGTTGTGGACAAAGCAAGACATTTGAATACATCATTGTGGGTTTTTGGGAAACACTGAACAGTTAAGAACAATGGGACAATGTTCATATGCAAAGTACTGTATGTAGCTTATATTTAATTCATATAAAGTATTTCACATTTTAAAAGCTAGTTGAAGAAAATGTGTTCCCACAAACCAAAATGATTTGGCCCTTCACAGTGAAATTTGAAAGTTTTTCTCATTAACATCACAGCCTTTACAGCATTTTCATAAATATACAGTTTATAATTAACAATATAAATGCAAGACCTGAGGAAAACCTCACCTTATTAAACATGTAATTATCATTTACTTTAAATTAGGAGAGAGCCCTGCACACTGGGTCTCATTCTGCACCAGGATGTTTAACAGGTCACATCGTGGACAGCTCCTGGTGCTGAAATGAAGTGTAATAAACTTGATGAAAAGGCCATGAGATTTAATATGTGTGGGGTCATAAAGTAAGAATACAACTAGTTCAAACTGATGCTCTTTAGATATTGGATATTCTTCTGTGAAAAATTATAAACCAATGATGACCAATTTTAAGTGGAAGCATACCATATATCTTTAATTAAATCACTAGTTTAATTCCACAGCGTTATTCAGCAGCACAGAGATTTGAGACCGATTATTTTCAGCTCTAACATTAAGAGTGTTGTTGTAAAGAAGACAGCAACCTGGCACTGGCAAACAAGGGAGAGATAAACACTTCTTTGTCCTTTCCTGTCTGCATGATCCACCTTTTATTGAAATAGTTTTGAAAGAGACATGATGAATTTTATTTAGTTCTAGCTCTACCTGTATTCTACCCTGACGGGAAACCTAATGAACCAGTGATCATGTTTGATACTTCCACATCTGTCAGAGCTTCACGTCTAATTGCTGACTGCCGTTATACAGGTGCTCCACAGCATGGGCGATCCTTATGTTACAGTGGTAGTTCCAGCTTCAGCATCTGGCAGTAGTGTTATGAGTTTTGGCCTCTGGGAGTCTTGACCCTCGCAGCTTAATAGCATGTGTGTTTGGCTCATGGCCACAAGGTCGTCTAACCACGTCTGTCACCAGCCATCACACTCTCCTCAGGAAGAATTTTCTTTCTTTCTTTCTTTGCACTGAAAAGTCCTTATGATGACACAGATACAATAACACTCACTGTGTTGTCTGTAGCCTCCTCTCCTGCTTCCTGACAAAGTTAACACATAGAAATAACCATCTTCACACACCAGCCGTGACGCCGAATCAGGCCCACTTCCTACCCCCTCTACTTCTAGCGCCCTTGCTCGGACCACACCCATCCTCGAACTCGGCCTTCATTTTGGTCTAAACTACACACCAGAAAAGTTTCCTGACTGCATCTTGCACTTTTGTAACGCTACTGCGGTGACAAAATCTTTCCATAGTCAGACCGACAGACATATAAACACCTGGCAAAGTGCTCAAAACCACTTCTGTGGTAGTTCCCGCTACAGTAGGTGTCTCCAGGACCACATTATGCCACGATGACACACCCACTCGGACCATTAAGGTGAAAACAAAACCAGCCACACGCTGTCATTGCTGGTAAATATATGTTGATCATCTTGCTTTCTCCAGCATGGTTCCTCTTTGAATGGTGTCGGATCACTGAGTGAGTTCAGCCCACAGTGAGGGAATCGGTATATCCTGGTGTGAGTCAACTCTCCTCAGACTGTGGGTCGATGGTGCTGACTGAGCCAGGACAGCTAATAAATCACCTCCTGCCGTCCTAAAATGGCGGGGTTGTGATTGGGGAGGGAAGGGAGCCGTGAGCGAGGGTTAATGAATACAGGCCACATCGATCTGCTTCCACCGGTTCTCTCTCTCTCTCTCTCTCTCTCTCTCTCTCTCTCTCTCTCTCTCTCACCATCCACTCCTCTATTCTCAGGCCAAATGCTGCTCCAGCACTTTGCTGACCTGCCACACTAAGCACAGGCTGAGTGGTGAGGGATCCACAAGGGGCCAGATCGAGCAGTTGCTAAGGCGAGGTAATGGCTAATGCTAGCAGCTAATTAGATCCGTCACTTCCAACTACAGAATGAGGTGAAGCTGCGTTGGTGAAAGTCACCAACAGTAACTAAGCAATAGATGTTGTTTTGCCCTGCCCTGCAGCTGAATAGCTGCGAGGTTGCTATTAGCATTCGCAGGAGTGGGTGATCATTATGTGACTGTGGTGGTGCTAGCTTCAGCAGCTTGCAGTAGCACTATTAATCCCTGCCTATGGGAGTCTTGACCTCTTATGGCTCAATAGAAAATGTGACCACTGGGTCAGCTAGCAACGCCAGTCTCCAGCTTTTGACCCCTCGCTCACTTCAGGAGGAACAGCTGCTACCAGTCATCACGTTGTTTCAGAGCTCAGCAGTCAGCAGTAAGAGTGTCAGAGAAAGGTAAAGTGGAATGTGTACATTACGGGCCATTTACTGAGTCACTATGGAAGCATAGCTTGAACTCTCTGTGATGGTAACAGCCCACACAGGCTAATTGGGTCACACATACACACACACATTTATCAGCATGTAGATTCGACTTCCGGCAACATTCAATTTCCCCTCTAACCCTGACGCAGCTTTGTAGGGCACGGTGTCACTCGCTCAGTATTGACCAGGCCCACTGTTGTCTCACTCTTTCCAACACCACGCTGCTTTTGGCCCACAGATGTTTAGCACCAGCCCCCTCCGTCCCAGTGTGGTA
Source organism: Sebastiscus albofasciatus (assembly GCA_916701655.1). Classification (NCBI taxonomy): domain Eukaryota; kingdom Metazoa; phylum Chordata; class Actinopteri; order Perciformes; family Sebastidae; genus Sebastiscus; species Sebastiscus albofasciatus. The sequence continues at coordinate 46,168 of CAKAOI010047786.1, forward strand.
TTGACCCACCGACTCCAAAGATCGTAACCACTCAACCCCCTGAGCCTTATCTGCCTTGAATGTTTTGTCATTTTTGCCTCTTTAGGTCATATTATAGTACACTATTGCATTGCCCGTTCAGAACATGTGCCCGTCCGGAAGGGGCCAATTGCTTGGCCCCAGAAGTGCTGCTTGCAGCGTTGTCGAGAACCGCGGTACGGCTGCTTGCACCCGCCAAGTGTGAGGTTGATTAGATGGTTCTCAAGATATGCGAAAGGCAGTCATACATACATACATACACAGACAGAGATTCCTTCCTTTATAGGTAGATGATGCTGCTACAACGCCACATATTGGCCAAATGGCACGACATTGGTCATGGTTACTCAGACATCGTATCTACACATGTCCAACAAACGTGGATGCAATAGCACAAAATGTTCAGGAGATGACATTTTTTGTAATATAAGCCCTGCCCACAGCATTTGAGCTAACTTTGAGGGCCAACCATAGCAAAACTGTATAGAACTAGCTTGGTTCAGAGATGTTCTGTATCAAATTTGGTGGCAAGTAGCAAAAAAAACAGATTTGGACACAATTCAAAATGGTGGAAAATCAATCTAGACACCAATAAGCGTGGCTTTTATGGATAGTTACATCTAAACCCACTGAATCCAGAAAAAATAATGTTTTGAGTCATTGTTATAGCGCCACCATCTTGTCAAATTTGCGCCAAATTTCACACTGCACTCCCTCGGGTCCCCAGCAATACACCCACCAAGTGTGATGTAGATCGGATGAGCCATTCTCAAGATATGTGAAGGACATCCAGAAAGACAGACAGAGATTCCTCGCTTTATAGTTAGTGAGATGTTGTGGCCAAAAGATTCCCCTCTCTTCCGGGGAAGTAGACATAACCTGCCTGTCAGCATGACAGAGTAACAGAGTGAGTTTGAAGTTTGACAGCTGTTGCAATAGGGCAGAGGGTTTTGGCCGCAATCAGTGTCCCGTATCAAGGGCTTGATCCCCTGAATCCACATATTCAGACCACATCATAACAGGTCCACAGGGAGAATATGGCCAGGAGGGATTGAACAGTTCAGAGCGTAGTTCCACATTTGATCTGATTAAGTCTATTCAAGCATGTACTGAAGATAACAAAGGCACTCGAGTGGCTTGGATGGTTGATGTTGGTATTATTTTCTGTGCTTTGTGTTGCTCTGTTTGGTAACAATTGCAATGATGTCAGATTAAAGTAAACAAAAGCATTTGCCTTGGGCATGTATCTGTTCAGCTCTTTTTTTAGAGGTTCTGTAGTTTCTTACATTTATTTTTTGCCTCAAAGACATTTAGACTTAAAATTTTTAGCTCTTTGGGAGGTTAGTTGAACTGCAATATTAATTGCATTAAAACTACAGATGATGTGCCACACGGGGAAACTAAGCATACAGAATAATAGCTTTTGATCAGCTTCCACAGTGAATGGTTATTTTACTTTTAATTGATGCATGCTTAAAGCTGCAGTGGGTAGAATTGGAGCAAATATGATTAAAAATAATTATAAAACGGTCACTATATCCTGACAGTAGTGCATGAGACAGTTAATCTGAAAATAATAATTTTCCTCTGTGTCCTCCGTTGTCTTCCAGTAATGGCATCTGCAAGGTTTCACAGACCGGAGGAAAACAATCAATCAGAGCCGAGCCAGAGTCTGCCATCTCTGATCAGCTGTCAATCACTCGCGATCTCCGATCAAACCGTCAAACTAGGCAGAGCTGATCAAATATGAATCAATATTCTGTTACTGTAATGCCTATTTCTCGCCTCAAATGTTTTCAGAAACATCTTGTAGTGTACTGTTTAGCTGGGAAATGAGAAAGTTTGTGACCTGACAGCCATGTTGAGATCAGTTGGGGAAATACCAAGCACCACTCACCAGCCGGAGCAAACTAACGGTGTAGCAAACAGTACACTACAAGATGTTTCTGAAAACATTTGAGGTGAGAAATAGGCACTACAGTAACAGAATATTGATTCGTATTTGATCAGCACTGCCTAGTTTGACTGTTTGATCGGAGTTTGCGAGTGATTGACAGCTGCCTCCGTTGAATGAACAGCCAATAGGAACGCTCTCTCTCTGAAATGACCTGTGATTGGCCAAAGTCTCCTGTCACGGGCTAGATTTTTTTAAAGCCTGAAAACAGAGCCATGAGGAGGTGCAGAAGTGTAGTTATCTCTCAGAACACTTGAATTACAACATGCTGAAAGGTTATTATGGAATTTTTGCCCAATGATGCCAAAAACAATCTGCCTACTGAAGCTTTAAGTGAATACAAATTGTTAAACAGCATGCATCATGCAGTTTGTATGAAAAGAAATACGCTGACTGCTCCATATGCTTGTCAAACAATAGAGGTTGTCCATTAATAGAATAATGACAATGTCATATTTTTGTATTCTTGATGAAAGAAAGTGTAAGTAAATGCTATATCAGTGGAAGAAAAAGTCTTCGACCACTGATTAACCTGATGTGGCCACTGTTGTCATTTATATTTAATTTGAAAGTGCCAAACACAAAAATTAGCTAAACATTTAACCCACCCAGCTCATAATATATGACATAGAAAGACATATTTTAAAGATTTATTCATGTTGTGAAATTGACAGACTGTAACACGAGCTGCTATATCATACTACGGAGTAATTCCATAAAACTCCTCGTGATTTACCACACACTATATATTAATTTCCACATGGCAATAAATCCTCATCCCACACATGTAAAGGGAGAACTGGACCACAGAGACTCTGGTCCTGTGGATCCACGTAAACAGAAAAAAGGACAGAAAGACAGAGAGGTGAAGAGAGAGAGACAGCCATAAAGACAGCGGGGGGAAACGTCATATATTCAGTGTGCTAACTGACCTTTCCATGCTCATGGCCCCTGTAATAGCATTAACACAGCAGCTACAACCATGGCCATCAATTATCTGACCAAGCCTGCCTGCACCACCTTAACTAATAGTTATATCGCCTTCACCCTTCTCTCACCCTCCCGCCATGCTCTTCCTCTCTCGTTCTTTCTTCCTCTCCGCACTCTAAAGCACCATATCTAATTGGACTAGAATAGGTACATCAGCTGTAATTGGCACGTTTTTGAAATGCTTTTCTTGTCTACCTGGCATGTTACCTCTCAAAACACAAATGTTAGCGAGTTTTTCCATTCATCCTTGTTTTTCATCTGTTATTTCAGCCCTCTCAAAGTCATTCTTTGATGCATAAAAGAAACTGCGAGATGTACGTTTTCACTCATTCCCTTTGTTGCTCGCACAATGATAGATGTTTCTCCAAAATACTGTAGGGCAATGAAGGTCAGTCTGCATTCTCCCTTAATTCTAAGCCATAACCCTTTATTTCACAACCAACATGTTATTTTGTGCATTTATTCCAAATGGTGGTTTTGATGATGGCATTTGCTGAAGGTTAAAGAGGACCTATTATGCTTTTGTGCTTCTTTTTGGGTGTTGTATAGTTTTTTGTGCTTGTAAAAGGTCTGCAAAGTTACAAAGCCTAAAGTCCACGCCAAAGGGAGAGAAACACTGCTCCTGAACTGCCTGAAACGCCTTGATTGAAGTCCTGCCTTTTCTTCTGTAACGTGGTGATGTCACCAATTAACATCTTTGCATAATACCTCGCAGCTAGTTTGACACGCTGTCAAACAAAGCTAGTTAGAGCGGAGCTGGGGCGGAGTCCGAAGAGTTTGGTTCGGTTGACCAATCATAACAGAGTGGGCCAACTTACCAATCAGAGCAGACTGAGCTTTACATTACAACATGTAAACTAGGGCTGTCAAAGTTAACGCGATAATAACTCATTAACTCAAATTCGTTTTAACGCCGCTAATTTATTTAACGTAACTTGTCATTTTGAGGTTGTAGCGGGCTCAGTTTTAAAGCTAGAGTGAAGATAAATTTTGGCGAGGAAAAACTGGCATGGCCATTTTCAAAGGGGTCCCTTGACCTCTGACCTCAAGATATGTGAATGTAAATGGGTTCTATGGGTACCCACGAGTCTCCCCTTTACAGACATGCCTTTAGAAAGACAGAGAGGTGAGGTTTATGATAATCACATGCAGTTTTGGGGCAAGTCATAGTCAAGTCAGCACACTGACACACTGACAGCTGTTGTTGCCTGTTGGGCTGCAGTTTGCCATGTTATGATTTCAGCATATTTGTATGCTAAATGCAGTACCTGTGAGGGTTTCTGAACAATATTTGTCATTGTTTTGTGTTGTTAATTGATTTTCAATAATAAATAAATACATACATTTGCATAAAGCAAGCACATTTGTCCACTCCCATGTTGATAAGAGAGATTTTAATCGATTGACAGCCCTAATGTAAACACGTTCTAGTAGAAACCCCAATAACACTCTAGGTCCTCTTTAAGAGAGAAGAAATATTATATTCATCCTATATCATGTCCAAGCACGTCCATGTTATGTCCATGTTTCTCCAGCCAAGAACAATTATCTCTTACTTGTTAGAAAAGACGAGTAAGAGCTAATTGCTTTTGACTGGTGACATGAAGGCAGCATGATGAAAAGGAATGTGTTGCAAGTAAAATGCAAAGAGAAAGGGTAATATTTTATACTACTTTATTTAGAAGTATCAAGAAGATAATCCGGAGCATTATCATTTGTTTAATATGATATCTTATTCATACTCATGTATGTTAACACAAATAAGGGATCACACACAGTTAAGTGCATCAGTCCTCATGCTCTACTTCTGTTAGCTGAATCTTGCATCCATTTAAATTAGCCTCAGTATCACTTCATCCTCTTTATGGTCCAATGTGGCCGTGGAGCATGAATTTTTCAATGCCATCTTTATTGGAATGCAAAATTCCAGTCATGTCCTATTTCTTTCACAAATTGGAATTAAAATGGGAATTGACAGTGGCACATTTATTATTGTCTGCATGTTATTTTTTTTCTTTCTATAGACCACAACCTCAATAGCTAATATATATGTGACTGGAAAGAGGAGGAGGAGGAGGAGGAGAGGAGGGAGAGAATGTGGTCATTAACCAAAGGCAGAGAGGGAGACTCCTTCTCCTGCATTCAAATGATGCTTAATCCAACACTATCAACACTCCTCTCGTCCCTCCTACTCCTCATCCTTCTCTTTCTGTGCCATTTCACTGAGGAGGCTACTATGCAGCGTGTTCCCTCATCTGTCTCCCTCATCCTTCTTCTCTGTCCTTATTTATCTCATTCCTCTCTTCCTTCTATAGGCTCCTTTCCCCTATTTCACCAAGGACGTGGATATATCTCCTCCTACCCGGCCCCATCTCTCTCTCCCCCACTCTCTCGGTAAGTCTCTTTTCCTCTATCTCTTCGTCTTTCTCTCTCATCTCTCTAAGAGATAACTGTGTGCAAGCTCTTTCATCTTTCTTCCTCCCTGAAGAGAAGACTGCCCAGCAGACACAGAGAAGCAGAGTCAGCATTTCAGCCCTCTGTGATGTCACGGACCCCCCCGACCCAACCCCCCCCTACCACCACCCAACCACCTCCAAAACACTTCCACACACACAACTGACAAAATAAGAAAGCAGATGCAACAAACAACTCTGTCTGTCTGTGGTAATAATACATGAGGGAAAACACTCACCAAACTGTGCCTTACAAGAGGTGAGGAATAGCAGCAAGCTGCATCTCCACTGGAAAAAAAAACTGGCGCACTGCTGCGCTCACGAGACAGAGAGAGGCAGAGGCAGAGCACAAAACCACTCTGGAGTTGGAGAGTAGAAAGTCTGACCTCTTGTCTCTTGTATGATACATTGGAATGGGAGGCTTTCCATTTTAACGATAGGTTGGTGCGAGACAGACAGCAGCAGAGAGGGGAGGATCGTGCACAGGTAAAGTGATCTAGAGAGTGAGAGTAAAGAAAGACGGCGAGGGGACCGAACACGTGAGAAACGGAGACGGAAAGAGAGGGAGAGAGAAGATAGTTACAGTGAGGGGGAGGGAGAAGGAGGGATACGGGAGGAGGGGAGGTTGAATGTGTTAATACACAGGAACACTGCATCAAACCAATGCACTGCTCTGAGGCTGGCTGAGCAGCTGAGAGGAGTGCGTCAGCAGTACATTCACGTTCCCACTGAAGGACAAAGGGAGGGGGCAGAGCGAGCATCTTAGCTGCCTGCAACACCGACACGGAGGGGGGGAATAGAGAAAAGAGAGAGATTGGAGAATAAACAAGAAGAGGAGATGTGGATTAGAATGCTGCTCCTGCTGCTTCTGTGACGGTGGGCTGCCTGAGTGCTCGCGTGCCTCCTCCTCTCCATCTCTCTCTCTCTCTCACACACTCTCTCCTTCGCGCACTCTATCTTTCTCTTGCTCTTGATCTGTCAGTGGTTCTCTCTCTCTCTCCTTCTCCTCTCTCAATCTCTCTCTTTCCCTCTCTCTCTCTTTCTCTCTGTTCTATTCCGGCTACTGCAGTAGTCCACCAGCCAGCCGCAAGTCTGACAGCCACACACATGGCTAACTGCCACAACTTACTACCTCAGCCCTGGAGAAAAACTAACAAATAAGGAAGCAGAGGAACACTGCAGGAGACAGCCCAGGGGACAAAACAGCGAGTGGAGAGAGAAGAATCCTGAATACCTTTCTCTGTTTTTTGGATACAGATACGGAGCCCACTTCCACACATCCTCCCAGCGTCATCCTCTCTCTTTTCTCTCATTGCAGAAGAGGACAAGAGTGCTCTCTCTCTCTTCTGACAGCCTTTTGCGAAGCTCCAACAGTGCAGCGCATCCCCTTCTCCCACCCCCCACCCAGCGCCACCATCTCTCCCACCACCCCCAACCCCCCCTCCCCCCAGGAGGAATAGACGGATTACTGCTAACTGTGCACACGGCAGCCTGCAGCTGCTCTGACCAGGGCCAGCCCAACGTTGGGAGGAAGCAAAAGGAGCACAGAGGAGGAGAGGAGAGGGGGATGACTGTGTCGGGAGTTCTTTAGCCTTTTTCTGTCTCTCAGTCTCTGTCACAACGGGGCTAATCAGCGACCGACTAGCCCTTGGCAAAGTCACAGTGAGGGAGGTCTCTCCACCAAACGGGCGACCAGCCGACGAGCCAACACATGCATCAGGAGCCGACAGAACTGGGGATTTTTATTTATTTCACTTGGTCACTTCTTCTCTCCTCCTCTGTCGCGTTTCACTGCGTTATGGATCATTGTGATTTATCCACAGCGGAGCTGCATGCTGGAGTCTGCAGCCTGGCAGGGGGGCAGTTAGTGGGGGCAGAAGGGATCCAGGCACCTGCCAAGCCTTCATGGCCTTACCTCTGCCTGTGAGTGCTTTTCATGCTGCTTTCAGTCTTTAATACCAGGAGCCATTTTGTACCCTTGGCTAATAGAGGGCCACCTCACTTTTTCAGAGAGGGAAAACAAGAAAACATCAATCTCCATGGAAGGAAATTATAAATGAACGTGATGCATGACTGTTGCTTTTAACATTTGGAAAGAGGCAAACGGACCACTTCCAAACTAATGAGGTACGTCACTGATACTGTTATTCAACCTTTTTCTTGCATTGCTGCACTGCTTTTCCTCTGCTGCTTCTCTTGTATTAATCTCTCTCACTCTGTCTCCCTCTCTGTCCCTCTTTTTCCCTTCTCTCTCTCTCACACACGTCAATTTTGATGTAGCATCTCCCTGCACTGTCGATGGAACTTGGGAGCCTTGAGTTGCTCCAGCCAGGCTAGGGTGGTCTGTCCTCTGGTGTGTGCCGTCTCCCCCCACCATGCAGAATAATGAGCCCTCCACACCATGAGTCCTCTGGGCCAGGTTAGTGTGCAGCCTACCTGGAACGCAGCCCTGCTCGCCGTGCTCTCCCTCATGGTGCCTGCTCTCAGTATGTGCCAGTCCACAGGCCCTGCGTTGGGCTCGGCTAACCCACAGAACTGCCCAGGTGTGTGCTCCTGCACTAACCAGCTCAGCAAGGTGGTGTGTACCCGCCGAGGCCTGGTTAGAGTTCCCCCGAACATCCCAGCCAACACCAGGTACCTGAACCTGATGGAAAACAGCATAGAGACCATACAGGCAGATACCTTCAGGCACCTGCATCACCTGGAGGTACTGCAGTTGGGCAGAAATGCTATCAGACAGATTGAAGTGGGGGCCTTCAATGGCCTGACCAGCCTCAATACGCTGGAGCTGTTCGACAACAGACTGACGGTCATACCCAGTGGAGCTTTTGAGTACCTGTCAAAGTTGAGAGAGTTATGGCTTAGAAACAATCCAATTGAGAGCATCCCCTCTTATGCCTTCAACCGTGTCCCCTCCCTCATGAGACTGGACTTGGGAGAACTGAGGAAGCTGGAGTACATCTCGGATGGGGCATTTGAAGGACTTCAAAACCTCAAGTATCTCAACTTGGGGATGTGCAACTTGAGGGAGTTTCCTCATCTTTCACAACTGGTAGGATTGGAGGAGCTTGAAATATCGGAGAATCTTTTCCCTGAACTGAAGCCCGGGGCCTTCCTTGGGCTTAAAAATCTACGTAAACTGTGGATTATGAACTCTGCCATCACTACCATTGAGAGGAATGCATTTGATGACATCACAGCCTTGGTGGAGCTGAATTTAGCCCATAATAACCTGTCGTCCCTCCCCCACAACCTCTTCACCCCTCTACAGTACCTGGTGGAGCTACACCTGCACCACAACCCTTGGCGATGTGACTGCGACGTAGTGTGGCTCTCCTGGTGGCTCAGAGAATACATTCCCACAAATTCCACCTGCTGCGGACGCTGCCACACCCCGGTCCACATGAGGGGACGATACCTGGTGGAAGTCGATCAGTCCACCTTTCAGTGTTCAGCTCCAGTCCTACTCAATGCTCCCAGAGATCTGAACATCTCGGCAGCGAGGGTGGCAGAACTGAAGTGTCGCACAGCTGCCATGAGCTCAGTCCGATGGCTTCTCCCCAATGGGACCGTACTGACCCATGGCTCGTCTCATCCACGGATATCTGTCCTTAACGACGGGACACTCAACTTCTCCAACGTCCTCCCGTCAGACACAGGGGTCTACACCTGCATGGTGAGCAACATGGCGGGGGATTCCAACTCCTCGGCCTACCTAAACGTCAGCAACGCTGAACTCAACACGTCTAATCTGTCCTATTTTACCACCGTAACAGTGGAGGTTTTGGAGCCCACAGTGGAGGAGACCCCTAAACCCAAGCCTACTATCCCTGCCTCGCCCTCTGTGTTTCAGCCCGTCTTCATCTCCACACCTACTGTGCTGTTCCAAAACACTCAGACTCCAAGGCAGGTGTCAATCCCCACTGCCAGAATCCCTAGTGGGCCAGCCGCTAGCCTGGATGAGGTGATGAAAACCACCAAAATCATCATTGGCTGTTTTGTTGCTGTTACCTTGCTGGCAGCTGCCATGTTGATAGCGTTCTATAAGTTGCGTAAACGGCATCAACAGAGGAGCACGGTGGCAGCAGCCAGGACCATAGAAATCATACAGATGGAGGAAGAAGTTCCTCCCGTTCCACCGCCCACCTCCGGATCTAGTGGCTCTGATGACACAGGGTTGGTACTGCCTACATTAGTGGAACACAACAGCAACACCTTTAAGCCTGGGTACGTGTCCTCCTCCTCCTCATCCCGCCAAGGGGCCTACGGAGCCCACTGGACCCAGAACAACTCTCTTCATCGCTCAGTCAGACAGCATCACAGCCACATCAGCACCATTGCTGATCCCTACGTCATTAAGACTACTCACGGCAAGGAGAAGGTTCAAGAGACCCAAATCTGAGTAATGCTCCCTCTGGATCTATCTCTGACTCTGCCCCAACCTCTCCTCTCCACCCATCTGCTCACCAGTCCATGCAATAGAATGCACAAAGAACAAAACGGTAACTTTCTTTTGTACAGAAGTGCAAAACAGAGACAGTTTTTTGTTTCTTGTACATGCCTATACATAAGTATATAAATATGAAAAAAATACAAATATATATATAAATGAAACTACCGTCAGGCAGTGGTGAGACATGCAGATTATATCAGAAAAGAAAGTAATTTGAAACTATTTTCTAATAACTGGTGACTTCTATTTAAAAAAAGATAAAGATACTGAATTGCTTTTGTGATTGATAATAGAAGGTGGTACTGTCTACTGTAGGAAAAGAGGCATTTAGTTTGTTTTTTGACCATATTTAGGATGCAGTAAAAAAAAAAAAAACTCTTTATACAGGCACCAGTTTCTAAATACAGCCCCAAATGTAAGCTCCAGTTTTTACCGTGCCAAATATTATATGCAATAAAATGGTATCTCCAGACTTAGGAACACAAAAAGACACACAAGCAAAATCTAGATAGATAGAAACATTTGTCCAAGGATAGCAGCGTAATGGCACAGATAGAATGTGCTGTTCAGTAGCTATCAGCCAAATGCTTTTGGACTGCAGTGAATTTCTGCAGCTAAGGTTTAACCCTCTGTTCGCTGGAGCTACGCTGCGTTTATTTGACAGTGCCAATGCTTCTTAGTTGTAGCGTATCTAAACATGTTTATTTAGTGTGCACATGATTCCCCACTGGTTTAGCTGGCAAAGATGAAGTGCAGGCTAATAACAGTTGTTGCAAATACTTTGTTCTGTTATTGGTTGCATTTTTGTGTTATTTCTTTTCCGTTAGGTTTTGACATGCTTCTTAATGGCTTGTGTAGTGTTTAGGGCTAATTTAATAATGCAGTTGCCTGACTTGTCTCTGCAAGGGCTCATTCCGATGCTAATTTTTTCAAAGGAACAGACATGTGGTGCAGTGATACAGGGCTTTGCTGACCGTTCTGCTTTTGGAGAAAAAAAAACAGAGGATTGAAGTGAAACAAATGAATGTCTGATACTGGGGCTTTTCCATGGACTACATTGAAACATGACTTTCTTTTTGTTTTTCTTTTAACAGTTTATTTTTGGCAACACTATTTTTATGGAGAGACAAAAGGAGGCTATGAAAAATAAAAACCTTTGGTTTGTATTTCTCTAATCAGAAACACTTTCATCTGATGTTTTTTTCTTCTCTGAATATATTTCCATTTGTGTGTAAGCTGTTTAATCGTAAAGGCTGGAGGCAGTATTGTAAATCGTATCCTACCCCGAACCCCCCATCTTACGGTCCTATGCATTTACTTAGTGTCTGCATGAATGGGTCTTTAAGTAACTGGTGTACAATGCTGCATTATACCCCACAGTGGGGCTCTATGCAGGTCAGATAGGCTGTTGGTCTTTGATGCCTCAGCTTAGTTCTTAACATTGATTTCTCAGTGACTGTGAAGGGGAAAAAATACATGTATCCCACAGTTCTACAGTTTGTGGGTTTCTTTTCCTTACATGCTCACCTGCAGGTTGTAGTTCCTATCAGAATCTGACATTTATCAAGTGAAAAAAAAATATATATATATATATATATTGTGTTTTTAATAAGAAGAACAGTTGTGGCTGGTTCACCATGATATGAGGTACAACACGAGCCTACTTCAGCAAAGCAAGTATTTCCAGAATACAATCTAAATATATCACCTAACAATGGGAAAGCAGACAGATTTTTGTTATCTATTTTGTGCAGATGCTGCATGTGTCAGTGCATTTCTGAACAATCTGAATTATCTTGACGTCATGCAGCTAAAAGGCCAGCTACCGTAAATAAGTGTGCCGAGTCTCAGTGGTGACTGAAACGCCTTACCTATGACCTTATACTGTTGCCCTTCACACAACCACTCGCCACTCCTCCTTCTTTTGTACCAATTTTGACAAATGCTCTTCAACCCTGCAGGTTACTGGTCATTTGAAAGGTTTATGTCGCAATACAAAAGTGCTCCTGCTGAGGCTATTTGGGGATAAAGAGGAAATTACAGTATGACCCCTGTGATAATTATGGAGCATGGTGAATTGACAGGAACACCAAGGCTTCATTTAAAACCTCCAGGCTGAACTTCCTGTACCATCAAGAGACACTTAATAATGTGCTGCGAGGCACTGGCTGGCATTTACTATATGTATATGTGCATATTTTCTCTTGGCATTCACAATAAGATGACTGCATTACAGTAGGTAGTCCTCTGGTGCAGTAAAACAAAACAGGGACAGCAATTATGTAACAGTCTGGAATACAGGTTGAGTGGGAGTCTGTTTTCTCTGGAGTTTATTTTTTTAAATATATGCATTGTTTACTATTTAAATAGGATGTGCTGTACGTATAAACAAATTAAGGCGTATAACATATTGCAGGCATAAAGGAAATTCCTCTAATTATATTTTCATTTGGGATGTTTCCTTCAGCTCTGAGTGGATGGATGGAGATGTGTTAGTGTTTTCTGGCAGCACACCTGGCAGTGTGTGAGTACAGGTGGGCCTCAACAAGCAGATGGAACTCCTATGACTGTGTCAAGTGTTACTTCATTTTCTCCTAACTGTGAGCGCAATACACGGCTGAATATTCAGTCGCCGCCAGAATGTGATGGCTGCTCTTTGCTTTGACAAAAGAGAGTGTTCTTGGTTGTTACAGTATGTGTGGGTTGCAAAAGAGCAGACTCTTATTATTTCCCCAGCACAGCGTGGCTCTGGCCGCGCTAGCGCCTCCATAAGAGGCTGTTGGCTGTTTGTAAAGCCTTTAATGTGCCTGATAACCAGCCACATACAAGAACACTACTTCCTTTCTTCTTCTTTTTTCTTCCTCCTCCTCCACTTCAGTGTTAAAATCAAAAGGGAGGCAGGCCCTGATTTAACATACTATTGCTGCACCAGTGTCGAGGGTGAGGAAGCTGAGACTGGAGAGGAATGGCCATTGTGTTAACTGCTGAAAACAAGAGCCCAGACAATAGTCCTTCCCTGACAACATCAGCAGGGTTAATATGAATCTGTTCTCTGGGGTGGCTGCCGTCTTATCTCCAGCAGCTGAGTCAGTCATATGCTTTGAATTTGGCTGTATGTTGCCTTGTTGCAAATGAGCTGTGAAGATGTCTTGTCATAACTGCTGCCGTCTCCCTTCCTCTGTCCCCTCCCTTTTATCACTCGCGCTAATTGACTTAAAATCATTGACTGAAACCCCCTCAATATAGCACGGCTAGGTTGCGTTTCAAGGCAGCCCATACTCTCTCCTCCTCTTTCTTTCATTCTCTTTCTCGTCTTATCTGTTTGGCACAGCAACTGTCACATATTTGCATAGTCTTATGGAGCATGCTCACTAATGCCCACCTGTTTTTTTCCCCTCTCCTATTGATTTTCAGCCAATGGGTTACTGATAAAGCTTCAGTCCGAGATGTGATGCATCTTTTTGAAGTAAGCAGTTTGTCAGAGGCTCATGCTGCTATCCATATTGGCAGGGGATGGAAGAGGTGAAAAGAATGGCTAAGCTGCCGCTGTATAGCGCGTCTCACTCCGGCTATAGATAGGATCTGCGGAGAGACAACAGGAAAGGGGCTGGGATAAGGCTCTACGGCCGGCGTTCTATGAGGTTAAGGGTTTGTTGGGAACAAGTCCTTGAGCCTCCAGATCCATATCTGTTAATGAAGTTCCCAGCAGTAAGAGGTGTTGGTCAGGTGGCAGGCCACAGCGATTCTGTCACAGCTTCTCCACTGACTGATGCCTTTTTTGTGCCCACAAAGGGATTGTAAGAAATGATCCATGGTCCTCTTAGCAGTGAGAAATGGCCTAGACTCAATTCTCATCCCTCTCTCAACGCTTGATTAGTCAGCCTACACCTGACTGCACTCTTTCACTATACTTTGGCTGACCTGAGCCTACGCTCACACTCTTAAACGTCTAGCAACTTAAATTTGTCTTAGCTTCTATGACAAATCATAAAGGCACATTTTCATAACAAATTTAGGAGGACTCGTTCTGTTTTTGTTGTCATCTTACAAAAAGACCCTGGAAATGCAGCTGTTCATAAAAGGAAAATGAAACAAAATGAACCTGGAATTATCTTAATAGAACAATGGGATGTGAACACACTGAAAAAGTCACATTTTTTTAGACATTAATAAGCTTGAATCACAGCCTCAAAACAATTCGTGTTTTGCATGTTTTTCGATTAGACCGGTCCTTGGTTTTGGGTCGAGGTAAAATAAGACACCAAAGAAAAGAGATTAATGGGAGAGAAGAGGTGACTGCTAGCAGAGCTGCAAAGATTAATCGATTTGTTGTCAACTGTTAAATTAATCTGTTTAAGTAATTTCCAAATTCTCTGATTCCAGCTTCTTAAATGTGAATATTTTCTGCTTTTTTTAATTCCTCTATGACAGCAAACTGAATATCTTTTAGTTGTGGACAAAACAAGATTAGGGATGCACCAATTTGTCTTTTTCAGTCCTAATACCAAAAACGATTCTTGGGCTTTGGGTATCAACCGATACCGAGTACCGATCAGATACCAGTGTTTAATTAATAAGCTGTATGCCTCACTGTGTGGAAGTGACTGGAATCATTCTTTCATGTGTAAGGCAACAACAGGCTCAACTTAAACATTGCTTTCCTAACATTATAAAAAACAAAATGTGACCAATAAATACATAGATATAAATTTATATAATTGTTATTTATTATTAAAATAGTAAATTTTACACCAGCAACATTAACAGGAATTACAATTCAGGTGTAAACCTTTTTATTGCAGCAACAAATTGTCAAAACTTAAACAGGAATTCAAATTCCAGTATATAATGTATCTAGTATATAAACATGGAATTGAATTGAATAGATCGTCCCCGTTGTCACCGATATCCGGTCCAGATGTTTGAATCAGTATCGGCCCGATGTCAGATCCAGTATCGGTATCAGTGCATCCCTAAACAAGACATTTGAGGACGTCATCTTGGGCTTTGGGAAACACTGATCGGCATTTTTCACCATTTTCTGACGTTTTATAGACCAAACAACTCATCTAAAAAAACAAAGAAAAAAATCAACAGATTAATTAACAATGAAAATGTTGATTAGTTGCAGCCCTAACTGCTAGTCTCGCACACACTCCTACATCAACATCAGCACGTAAACACACAAAATCTACAAATAGTCCACAGAAATAATTACCAGTCCCGACTAACTTTGATTTTCAGTTGTCAGTGGGTTGTTGTTTTTTTGTCATTGACGCAATTTCCCAAATACTCTCTCTCTCTCTCTCTCTCTCTCTCTCTCTCTCTCTCTCTCTCTCTCTCTCTCTCTCTCTCTCTCTCTCTCTCTCTCTCTCTTTCTCTCTACATAATTAACAATAGAAAATATTGTATGCAAATTAAATTAAATAACAAACAAAGAGATTTCACCTGATTACACTGCAAAACAGTTCTTTGAATGACTTACAAAATATGGAAGGAAGGAGAAACTACTAATATTTTGTGACTCACAGCTCAGACACATGACGGGACTTTTCTTGTTACTAATTCCTCGACATGGCTGTGTGCACCAGGTGAGTGACCTTCTTCTCCAAAATAAAAAATATGCTGTCAGAGAATATTATTCCTTTGAGAGCATGAACAAATTACAGCTGATGTTTAGTTTCTGGAGAAGGTGGAACTGACCTCACTTTACTGTTATGGGGAAGGACGTTGACTCCGAACCGCTCACCTCTGTCCCGATTCACTGCAGGTTAAAACATAAACATACAAAGCCTTTACACCTTTAGAAAATAAAACATAATATAAAATACTATGGCTATAGACACTGTCATTATGCTGTCTTAAAGCAGCCACACAGTCTTATATACTAGTGTACAGTATATGTCAGTGTCATTGTAATGTAGGCCAGTGTGCTCTTTTTGGACCAGTGCAGCTCTGGATAAGGGGTGGCAGCTGGAGTTTGTTCCTGGAGGTCTCTTTCTCTGTCAGTCAGTCTCTCTCTCTATCTTGCATGCGGTGTGTGTGTGTGTGTGTCCTCCATAGCAGTGACAGCCTCTGTTCTGTTATTTTAACCTCTCCCACTCACTGCTGGGGAGGTTAAAGCAGAGCGCACGCAAGAACACACGCTGAGAGGCAAACAACAACAACAACAACAACAAAACGGAAGAAATAATTCACAAAGAAACATGAATGCACAACAAAGGACAGGCCACACTAAACACTGCAGTGGGATAAGCTATGCAGCTTTAATTAAATGTACTTTTTCATTCAAAGTTATTATCATGTCACTGTGCAGGGGGGTTCACAAGAACAGAAACACCTTTGCAATCCGGGGCTAAAGCTGTAATAAATTCTGCTTTGTGAAGTTTAAAGAACCCTGAAAACCTATTTTCTTAAACACCTGCTTCATAAAAGTGATGTAGTCCTACATGAACACACCCATCATCTGACAAAGTTTTATTAGGGAGATTTATTTATTTATCTGTATCCGAAATCACTCCTTCATTCACTCATTCACTAGTGGTTCTCAAACTTTTCGAGTCACGACCCCCCAGAATAATCAGGTTGGTGTTCATAACCCCCGCGCCCGGCGTAAACAGCTGTTTCTACGCGCTGTCTATTCTGATTAATAAATGCAGGCTAAATACATAATTCTTTGTTTGTGATGACAATTATGTTTAGTTTTAACAGCTAGCACCGAGGCGTTGTCCAATCTGCTCCAGGCACTGTGGATTTTTGATGCCTTTGCATAACCTTTTCTCTGCCGGAAATCTCCCGTCAGAAAATCATGTGCATGTACACTTTGACTCTCACAAACACTCAATAAAATATATTCTGAGGCAAATTATATCACTGGCACAGGCGATGTAATGTAAGAAACATTCTCCAGTCTAAGATATGTATAAGTTATTTTATTTTTTTCTCCACAACCATCAGGCGACCCCCGGAAATTATCTCACAACCCCGTTCGGAGTCCCGACCCCCAGGTTGAGAACCACAGCCCTATATGTATATATACACTCAATGGTGTACACTATAGTGAGCAGTAAATTGAGATTTTGGACACTTACTTATCATCATTATGCATCATCGCTGATAGATGTAGACGAGGCACGCAGTGGTCACTTTTGCATCCATAAAGTGCAGCATATTGCATTGGGGGATTTTTTTTTAGCAGAAAGTGGTGTACACGTCATGGATGCTACTTTTTTTATTGCATTGTTGAATTTCTGAGGGAACCATATAGTGGACAGATTTACACACAGCATTCGGACACAAATAAACGGCGAACGGTAAATATAGTGCACTGTATAATAAAGTGAGAGTGATTTCAGACACAGTCTTTATGTTTTTTATCTGTGTTCTTCTAACTGGGCTTTGTTGGAAAAAGGCTAATGTCCTGCATTTTCATCATTTAAAAATATTCTAATTCTTGAATGCGAATCTGACCGCAGGTTTTTGGGTTTTGCTTGCGTTGCCGAGGGGCACACCACTGTTAATCAAACCTGATCATAGCACACCTATACAAAGCTGATGAAACAGATTGAAGTGTTGAACTCTTATTAAGGATTTGTTTCATTATTTTTTTCTTTTGTTTTGTTCATGCTTAGTCACAAATATTTAATGCCAGCAAGAAATACTTTGAATGTTAGATTTTTTTTAATTTTTTTTTTACTGTTACATAGATGAAGTTTTGAGTAGAGCTGCAATGATTAGTCAACTAATCGATTAGTCGATCAATAGAAAATGTAATGCAGAAATGGCAGAAAATGCTGTTTTCAGCCTCTTAAGGAGATTACCTGCTTTTCTCTGTTTTGTGTCATATTAAACTGAAAATCTTCGGGTTTTAGACTGACAAGACAAGACATTTAAAGACATCACCTTGGACTTTGAGAAACTGGGATGGACATTTTTCACTATTTTCTGACATTCAATAGACCAAACAATTAATCAAGAAAAAAATAATCCTCAGATTCATCATTAATGAAAATGATCGTTAGTTGCAGCCCTACATGTAGTTTGGAGCGCTGTTGTATTGGACTGCATTGCATGAAACAGGTGTTGATGTTACGGTGTGTAGTCCCTGTAGTTTCCACTGTTGCTTTAGCCAGTTAAAACTATGAACCAGTGCTTTACACAAGTTTTATCATAGACTTTATCTCTTCATCTGTGTAAATGCAACGGCAGCATATCTGCAAACATCACAAACACATCACACTCTATCATTCACGTACCTGGCAACGGTCTCCTTCTCTCCGTGAGCACGATGGGTGACTCACCACCAACCAACCCAGACATATTGAGGGAGTGAGAGAGAGAGACAGACAATTCAGTGCAATTGTAAAGGGTACATAGGGACTTTGTGAGCTGGATCAAGCCAATGAGCCATTAAAACAGTTTCTATTTGAGCTCATAGTTAGTAGGTTCATCAACAGACTCACTGTCAAATCTCCACAGCTCGCTGGCAGTTTTGGCAGATGCATAGATTCACTTGGTTTTTTCTTTAAACTTGACTTCCGTCTCTTTTCTCTTTCACTCCATTGACCCTGCCAATAACATCCAAGGCCTCGCGGTTGCTATGGTTCCCCTGGATTCCAGTGCAATGGTGATTGGCTGTTGAGGAAATTGTGGTAGACATGGAGCTGTGTGAATAGGGAGCTAACTGTGACCCTGACAGAATGTACTGTATTCATATTTACTTTGAGGACCTTGGTTAGACAGCCACTCCAAATAAAGCTCAATGGGCCTATTCACTGGCTGGTATGTGTTGAGTTCATGCTGTGGAAGGTAGATCAGAGCGATGCGAAAAAGGAAAAAGCAATCATTTATACTGTTTTGCAGATCACACAATAGAGAGATGCAATGGCGACGCCTTGGGATAGTTCATTTGAGGAAGCGTTTCATCAAATTTAACAGGTTTCACAACTTAATAAAGTCTCCTCTTACTTTTCTTAAAGGGAAAATACACCACAAGCATCTATAACATGGTACAAATGTAGCAGTAGCCATATCATATCTGTGTTTATTGTAAACATAGGATTTTTATGTTAGACTAAAGAAGAGAAGAAAGACTTTTAAAGACAACATTAATCCTACAACATACTTACACTATGTGGAATGTGTTCAATTTAATTCAAATTAATTATGTGTTTATTGTCATTGATTTGACCTTGATTTTGTGAAAACGTGACATGCCTAACAACTGCTAATAATACTAGTTGTGAATGATAATTATAATAATAATTATTACTAGGACTGTCAATTGATTAAAATATTTAATCATAATTAATCACATGATTGTCTATAGTTAATCACGATTAATCGCTATTAATTGCACATTTTTATCTGTTCAAAATGTACCTTAAAGGAAGATTTGTCAAGTATTTAATACTCTTATCAACATGGGAGTGGAAATGAGCTTGTTTTATGCAAATGTATTTATATTTATTTACTACTGTAAATCAATTAACAACACAAAACAATGACAAATATTGTCCAGAAACCCTCACAGGTACTGCATTTAGCATAAAATATATGCTCTAATCATAACATGGCAAACTGCAGCCCAACAGGCAACAACAGCTGTCAGTGTGTCAGTGTGCTGACTTGACTATGACTTGCACCAAACTGCATGTGATCATCATAAAGTGGGCATGTCTGTAAAGGGGAGACTCGTGGGTACCCATAGAACCCATTTTCAGTCACATGTCTTGAGGTCAGAGGTCAAGGGACCCCTTTGAAAATGGCCATGACAGTTTTTCCTCGCCAAAATTTAGCATAAGTTTGGAGCATTATTTAGCCTCCTTCTGTTTTTGTAGTTTCATATGATGCCAGTATCTTCACTCTAGCTTTAAAACTGAGCCCGCTACAACTTGCGAAACATCGATTGCGTTAATTCATTAAAGAAATTAGTAGCGTTAAAACAAATTTGTGTTATCGCGTTAAATTTGACAGTCCTAGCGCTGCACATACAGTTGTGGTCACCTGTTGGTTGTCTAGCTTGACAGCCGCTATCTCACCTTGAGTTGTGTTATTTCATATTTTTCATATTTACTGTGATAAAGTTCTTATCTCAAGGTTCACGTACCATATCTGAAGCTTTCTGTTGTATCCCATGGCGTCCTTCAGCACATTCATCCTGTACAGGATTTCACCGATTTCAGTGTTTAGAAAAATAATGATCATTTTAAAGTGGTTTATATGATGAATAAAATATGTCACAAGACATGAAGAATAATGATTAAAAGGTTAAGAAACGGGCAAGCTTTCAAAGAAAACACATTTCAAATTAAGATACTGACTGCAAATGAATTAGTGAAGTGAAGAACAGAGCATTTTAGTTGTTCCCACAAGTGCAGTGCACTAGTTACAATGTTAATAGTTAAATTATGCTTCAACAATAAGCAAAGTGGTCCGACAAGACGTGAGAGGTATCGTGAAGGCAAGTCAAGGTCTTTTTTTGCGCACATATTACATGACTTAAAAATGAGAAGTGGATTTTTAAATATTAAATATTTCTTTAATACTGACAAAATACTTTTTGCAAAGATGAAACTTTAACGACGCAGTCTTGTCTTAACCTCATTTCTGTTAAGTTTTCATGCTCTCCCCGTGTTCGTGTTTCCTCTGGGTGCCTCAGTTTTCTTTCACAGTCCAAACACCATGTGAGCTGCAGACTCCAAATTACTTGTAGGTGTGAATGTGAGTGATAATGTGTTTGTGTGTGTGTGAATTAGCCTTTCGGCAGGCAACCACTTCAAGGTGTTTCCGTGCCATCAACCAATGAATACTGGGAAAACCTCGAGCACCCTCGGCTCGTACCACGAACAAGGCCTATGGAAAGAAGGCTGGGTCACGGCAGACATGGGTCTTGGGGTCTTGGGGTATTACACATGCGCAGTGTAACTGAAGCTGTGGTCGTGCGTTGTGATTGGCTCAATTTTGGCGAGTGCAGGCCACATTTTACTGCACATGTGTTATACCCCCAAAGATATGACGCGTGACCCAGTCTCCTTTCCATAGGCCTTGACCACGAATAGGAAGTCAGGGAGGGAGTAGTGGTTTTACGTGAGATACATCGGTCAGTCCTCGTCCTCTACATAAAAATAGACAAATTGGTTGAA
Source organism: Sebastiscus albofasciatus (assembly GCA_916701655.1). Taxonomy (NCBI): domain Eukaryota; kingdom Metazoa; phylum Chordata; class Actinopteri; order Perciformes; family Sebastidae; genus Sebastiscus; species Sebastiscus albofasciatus. Next base: position 67,180 of record CAKAOI010047786.1, read on the forward strand.
AATGCTCTCCAATTCCCAGATCCCTGCATCTGGCCTAAAATCACATATGCTACCTCTGAATGAGAGATTGCTATTTATACAAAGTACAAAGAAAATAAGATTATGGTTGAGGTCATGATCTCTAGTAAATAGAATGTGGAAAAACTAGGGCTGTCAATCGATACAAATATTTAATCACAATTATTCGCATGATTGTCAATAGTTAATCACGATTAATCACAGATTAATCCCACATTTATTATCTGTTCAAAATGTACCTTAAAGGGAGATTGGTCAAGTATTTAATCAATATGGGAGTGGACAAATATTCTTGCTTTAAATGAATGTATACAGTATATTTATTATTGGAAATTAATTAACAACTCAAAACAATGACAAATATTGTCCAGAAACCCTCACAGGTACTGCATTTAGCATAAAAAATTTGCTCAAATCATAACATGGCTAACTGCAGCCCAACAGGCAAGAACAGCTGTCAGTGTGTCAGTGTGCTGACTTGACTATGATTTACCCCAAACTGCATGTGATTATCATAAAGTGGGCATGTCTGTAAAGGGGAGACTCGTGGGTACCCATAGAACCCATTTTCATCAACGTATCTTGAGGTCAGAGGTCAAAGGACGCCTTTGAAAATGGCTATGACAGTTTTTCCTCGCCAAAAATTAACGTATGTTACGAGCGTTATTTAGCCTCCTTCCCATCAAGCTAGTATGACGTCGTTGGTACCAATGGATTCCTTAGGTTTTCTAGTTTCACATGGTGCCATCATCTTCATTCTAGCTTTAAAACTGAGCCTGCTACAACCTAAAAATCGCAAGTTAATGCGTTAAAGATATTAGTGGCGTTATTATCACGTTAACTCTGACAGCACTTGTAAAAACTCACCCTAAAGAAGATAACTTTGGTCAGTTACAGCCAACAGGGAATAATATATAGAAGCAAATATGCGCCACAATATTAATTTCTTTTAGTGCTTAAAAATACCTGAAAACCTGCAACATCCACTATTTCTTTAGGCATTTCACATCCTTTACTCTTCGCTGTGATATTAACATGGAAAAAGGTACTAAAGCAAAGAATGTTTGGTCTAATTTAGTTTTTTTTGTCCAGGGTCAACAGAAATACTGTGAATGGATCAGAGTCTAAGGTGAAATTTCCATCTCTTTTCCTCGGCCACATTTTAAAAGGCACACTGTATTAATATAAAATAAATACAAAATACTTTCCACATTGCTCTACCACAGACCTAAATGGTGTGTTGCAAAAGGTTAACTGAGCTTCTAGATATGAAAATATCAACTACCTAATTCTCAAATAAAAGCCAATAAATACATAATGACCACAGATACTTGCAGTATAATGGCTTGTGTAATTAATTCAGCCCAAACTACATTTCCATTTCATTAATTTCATCAGTGTAACAACACTGCCACGCAATGCTCACTGCTCTGTGTACTACAGTAGAATACACGTTTGGATCGATTGTACTTTTGCCTTTTGCCTTCTCTGTGTGAAGTTGCTGTTAATGAAAAATAAAACTCCCTGCAGACATTTCACAATAAAAGTCTCCAAGATAAAGGATTATATCCCCTGAGCAACTGGGAGGATTTTAATGTTAAACAGATGTGCGAAGTGATGAGTTTGCATTAACAACAAACATGAGCAACAACAAATTAGCACAATGGGAGCAAATGCAAGAACATACAGGCTTCTTACTAAAAATACTATCAACAGGTGAAATGTGAATTACAGGCCACTCTTTTATACTAAAATTTCTCAAATACGTGCTTCTTTTCAGTTAAGACAAGTTAAAGGAACAGTGTGCAGCATTTCGGGAGGGATCTTTTGGCAGAAATGGAATATAATATTAAAAAGTATGTTTTCTTTTAGTGTATAATCACATGAAAATAAGAGTTGTGTTTTTGTTACCTTAGAATGAGCCATTTAGGGAGCGGATCCTCTTCACGGAGCCGGCCGCCGGGTTTCTACAGTAGCCCAGAACGAACAAACCACTGTGTTACCTTTTCCTGCTTGGGCCGGAGTCGATAACGTTACTCGCTCTGGAGTTAACCCCCGTCGCTCCACTCAGCCGCCGGGAAACAAGACACAGGAAACCTCTGTTGGTCTTGAGGAGCTGCAGCATTTATTTCTGCACAAGCTACAACTTCCTCTGAACATTCACGTGATATTCTCAAAGCGAAATTAGCTTTGTCTTCTGCTCTACTAGCTCACTTGTTCGCTCACACACATTTGCCGCCGCTCTCTCGCTCTCTCTTGCCACTCACCACTCACTTCCCACGTACACACAAACACACTCTGGCTCTACTATTCTCCAAAATGACCTACGCTACTCTTACACCAACTGGCTCTAGATGGGGCCATTCGCATTTTCACGTCGGCCACCGTAGTTCTCCTACACGCATGGCACACGGGAGAAGTTTCAATTAGTTGCAATCTGCAACCTCACCGCTAGATGCCACCAGATCTTACACACTGCTCCTTTAAGGGCGTTTTCACATTAGGTACGATTGATCCGTGCCCGAGTACGATTGCCCCCCCTCTCTGCTCAGCTTTTCACATTAGTAAAGTTGTTCCGTACCCGAGTACACTTGAGTCATCATCCACGTGTATTTGTTTTTTGTTGAGATCAGCTGTTCTAGCAGCGGAGCATCGTAAAACACTTCATTCAAACTTGACAGAAAGAAAATAAATCTCACCAATATTGTCATCGTTAGTCTTTCCAACAATCACCAACTCTGGTTTGGCCAAAATAAACTTTTATTTCACCGAGTTTGATGTGAAAGTAGGACGACTCTACACGTTGTCTCCCTCACGAACCTCTCGCCTGCCTTCCTGCTGTATCGTCCACGGCCATGCAGTTCAGAGGATGAGATCGGTGCATGATGCGCGCATATACAGACATACTGTAGATATGAAACAGTTTTGTATGTATACAGATTTTAGAGGGAGACCAGCAGCGTTGAAAAAAGCCTGCCCTTACAAAACTACTCGCTGACTGCTAACGTTACTCGCATTAAATAGCGGTCCAGCTCCGTGTTTTGGTACGGTTTGCTTTCACACATGATGTGAACTGTACCCAAGTACGCATGAACCGTACTCCAGACCACCTTTTCAAGTGGACTCGGGTACGGATCGACGAACCGTGCCCGAGTACGGTACGGAGCGTTCACTAATCAATCGAACTGGATTTTGGGGACAAGTGTACTCGAATCCGGGCCCGAGTCCCTGATGTGAAAGCACCCTAAGACTACGGCTGGTCACGAAAAAAGACCCAAACAGCGGGCTGGTGGCCAGAGATAGTGCTGGGTCTAAACGGTCCTTCCACCTGGGGACGAGCTACCTAGCTAACTAGCCAACCAGCTGTTATCCGGGAGCTGCGTCCGTTCTCTTCCCGGCAAGCTGCGACCACACACTTTACGGCCCCATAGACATGGCTTCTGTTGTCACCATAACAACTGATAACAATCGCGATTTTCTTTTGTACTGGTCAAATTACCACAGCAAACAGTTCAGTGACTCTTTTACTCCTATTTTATTTCTATGGTTCAACGTCTGTGGTTCTTGTGTTGTGTAGCAGGCTGCCGTCTGTTAGTCAGTGCGGCCGTCTGCTCGGCCCGTGGTAGAACGCTGACATCACTGATTCATGCAAAGATTTAATTTGCTGTTTGGAAACAATTCATCTACATGGAAAGATAATAAACGGTGTTTCGACACATTAATTAAATCTTTTTTTTTCTGTTTTGTTTGATATTTTTTTCTGAAGGAGAACACAAGACAAGATATGTATGCTGTAGCATTCAGGGGAAAAAAAGCAATTTCATTTCACTTGGAGTGACGGATGCGTCGACGAGCTGTTGACAGACACGTTTGACGCCTTTTTCTACCTCTGCCTTTTTACTTCAGGAGCCTAAGAAGACATGATTGAAGACATGCATTGTTTGACTTGCATTCCTTCAAATTTTAAAGGCAGAATAGAGCAGGAGGGCAGTTTTAGAGGAAAATAACTAAATCTAGTCTTTGTTAAGGCTGTGTTTTGTTGCTTTTAGCGGCTTTGTTGAGCGCTGCTGCATCTCTGACCTTCTCCAAAGTATTTCAATAAACTAGCTAGCTGATTACTCCCCCATCACGCTACAGAAAATTTCTATTGTTACTCTGACAGCTGTTGGATTTGATGTGCTGCATTGACAACAGATCATGTGTGAATGGTGTGAGCGGCTTAATGCTCAAAATATGATGCAATGTGCTGTATCTGACTGTTTGTGTCTGTCAGGGTCATCTGTTCATGACCATTCATTCATCTTCATTCATCTGTTGGCTAGGCTTGCCGCGGTAGTCGGTGTTACCGGTGTTACTCTGTGTTCGGGCATACACGATTACAGTACATGCCCACCGACCCTCATTTTGCTTTTTTTTATAGAAATAAAATCCATTTTGTTCATTTTCCCGTAGCAATACATAGTCAGACGATGGACGCCACAATTATTAACTTAAAGTGAAAGTGTCTGCTCCGTACGGAGTCTCAGCACAGAGTAGCAGGAGTCAGATTTCACACACACAGGACGAGAAAGAGTTGACAGACTAGACGATAGCGGAGGATTTGGTGTCAAAGCGAAAAGCAAAAGCACCTATTTGGCAATATTTTGGATTTAAACCCAATGCTATAAGGGAACCATAATGTTAATGAGGCAATCTATAAACTTTTGGTTATTCAACCGGAAGCCAGACTTTAGGGGAGAGGGAAAAAATCGATACAGCATAGTATGGCGATATTCTGCATGGCAGTATTGTATCAATACACGGACGTCAAGTATTGATCTGTTATTATATAAACTATTGGTTGGGTTGTAGCAGGCTCAGAAGCCAGAGTGAAGATGCTGGTATCATATGAAACTAGAAAACCAAAGGAATTGATTGGTACCAACCATGTCATACTGGCTTGTCGGGAAGAACACTTAATAACGCTCCAAAGTAGCGCTAAATTTTGGTGAGGAAAAACTGGCATGGAAAAAAGGTAATAAATCACAATATATTGCGAAGTTATTGCAAAAATGTAGCAAATCGCAAAATGTTTAAAATCGCATTAAGATCGTGTTGTGATAATATTGTATCTTGGTGATTCCCACCCCTACCAGACACACAGCCATCCAGCGATAAAGATCAAAGTAAGCGCTCTACAGATATTAACCATCATCTTTTCTTGTAAAATGTCCTCGGTAACACCGGTGTTTTATTACCAGTGTTTATTAACCAGTGGGAAAATCCTCACCGTGGCATCCCCAGTGTTGGCGCGTGTGTGTATGTTCTTTCAGTGAGCCAATAAAGACGCTCAATCACAGTCTGTCAGGGAATGAAAGCATGACAAAAGGCAATTATGCACATTGTGTAACTGACTTCACATAGGACCCCAATCTGTGCGCAGCATTGAAAAAGAATGAATGAGAGGTTACAAGTCTTAGCGCAGGTTTCGTACTGTATGCGGGGAAATAATGTGTTCTTAGGAGAGGTATTTATCTCAATACACAGAAGATTACCCTCCAAATCACTCTCACAAATTCAAACTATCAGCTCGGAAATAAACTGCTGGTAAACATGGGGGGCATAAATGTGTTTTTATTCCAACACTAATTCTGTTGTGTTTGAATTACGCAGACCATTAGCACCAGCAAATGTGCTCCAGGCCAGTGTGTGTGTGGATTTGCTTAGAAATGACTAAGTTGGAAACAAGAGTGTTCAATGGCGTGTCAGTGGTATTAATAGGGGGATGAGAAGATGCAGTTGTTTCGCCTTCTGCCTGTGCTGCACATTCACTACCTTATCACTTCCAAACACTCTGGTTCGGCTCTGTCAACTCAAATGAGCTAATTGCCTTAGTCTTTCCTTCCCTCTCATTCCTTCGCTCTTCTTCCCACACACAACGGCCACTGACTCTCCCTGTTCTCTAGCTGTCCGTCGCTCTCTCTCTGTCTCGCAGTTTCTAAATGCCTTTCTTTAATTCAGATTCTAAGAATTGCACCTTGTCCTAATTGCCTATGCAGCTGAGTCATACCCTTTACTTCAAGCTGTTTCCCTCTCAGCATAGCTCACCTCCTTTTAAATCCATTCTCTATTCTTCGTTTTAATCACCTCTGCCATTTGTTGATCATCTATAACTACATATCTGTTAAATATGCTTTTTATTCCTTGTCTTCTTCTCACTTCTCCCTCTCTCTGAATCTCCGTCTTGGCCTCTCAGCGAGTGAGGAAGGATTATACCGTGACAAAGAGCCATGGTGCAGTAGAGGGGGATTTGGGGACGCCAGGCTCTATGTCATCTCAGGACTCACTCATATGCCTCTGCACTCCATTATTGTCCCACTGACGCATCCGTCCAACACAGGGCAGGGAGAGAGTGAGAATTAAAGGTGTTTTTGGGGGGGGGGGTGGGGGGGGGGGGTGGCTGGGCACTGGTTTAATTGACAGAACAGTCTCTTGAGTTTCGTTGACAGTCCATATAGGAGACTGCGCAAAAAAAAATGTAACTTCTTGGAATTTTCCATCACATATCACCTGGATATTACAGGGCATCAGATCAGGACTATAAATGGAGGAAATAGGGTGCACTGTGTGCTAATGTGTTACTATGCAGTGCTCTACTGTAAGTCGCAGAATCAGATAAAATGTCTCTGGGTGGTAAGCTCTGAGTAAATCACATTAACCATACACATCACTGCTGGCTACATACTACCACATTTTCCTTTGCTGATGCCACAGTGTGCACGCGCAAATGTGTTTGTGCATGAAAGTCTTTGTGTTTGTCTGCATATTTACTTCCATGCTCAATCAGGGATCATCTGTCTTAAATCAACAAGGAGAAATGGGCTAAAAATAAAAGACAGAGATGGATAGAAGCCACTGAGAAACAACAGAGGGAGAGACACATTGATTCATTTGCCATAAAGTTATGAGTAGCTTTCAGTCAGTAAAAAAAAAAAAAAAAAAAATTGTATGCCTCTGCGCTGTCGACAGCCGTGCCCGGAGGCATTATGTTTTCGTGTTGTCCATCCGTCCATCTGTATGTCCGTCCGGTCCATTCTCGTGAATGCAATATCTCAGGAACGCCTGGAGGGAATTTCTTCAAATTTGGCACAAATGTCAACTTGGACTCCAGGATGAACTGAGTACATTTTGGTGGTCAAAGGTGACTGTGACCTCACGTCCTTCCCAATCTTGTGATATCTCAGGAATGCCTTCGCGAATTTCTTCAAATTTGGCACAGTCGTCCTCAATGGCTATAAGTCAAGAAATCATATGCTAATTATGACAATTTCACACAAATATCTAACAGGATGAAGTGATGACATTTTGGACAGATATGGATGTTAACTTCTACTTGACTGGTTGGTGGAGGCATACAACCGTGAGGTGGTACTTGTAGTTTACAAAAGCATGCACATCCAGATGATAAATACTACAGTAGGTGCTGGACTGAAGAAAAAGACAAAAATGGCTCATACCAATCACCTCCTGAAAGTTAGAGAAACAAAAAACAATAATTGTTAGGAATGTTGTATTGTTTAGGTCCCACCTTTGTATTATAAGTGTCACCTTAAAAAAATGTCTTTAGTTAATCACTCAACTACCATTCATATTATATTTATTATATAAATTGATCCATGCTTACAAATGAAACAACTGCCGTTGCAAAATAGATCACAACAGACTGCAGGCATCTAAGTATAGCTTGAAGATACTGAGACACCTTATTCAAATACCAATGTCACATAGTTTGCAGTTTATATGAAATTCATATCATACACAAGGACTGCTGGAGTGAGGGGAAAACTGGAACACGTATGGGAGGATTGATACCTACAGTACGTACATGGACAATCCTGGAGGTGCTGAAGCTGAAATGAGTTAATCATCACTCAGTGGGTCATCTTTATTTGGGGACGAGTCCTTTCACAAGGTGAAGTAAAAGGCGAGAGCCTGCAGACACCGAACCTCCCCTGGGTAGTAGGGGTTGATGAGCAAGTGTAAAGACCTGAAGAGAGGGCCGGTTTCACAGAGCTAGACTCCGACTATGACCTAGATCAAACTAACAGCACAGACTTCAGATCATTTCTTCTGGAACAATTCAACAAATAGTTTATTTAACTGGGAAAATTCAGCAAAGAGTTTAACAATACAATAAACTTCCAGTAGTATAAGATCTCAACGCAGTGCAGCCCTTTAGCAGAGCTGAGATGCTGTGGCTTCTTAATGTGGCAGGGCTCAGTGCTGCTGCCTACTCATCAGTCAGACTCGGGATAGATTCAAACGAAAACAACTTACAGTGTCCTCACTGCAGTATATTTCCATTAGGTTACTGAGGTCTCTAAACCTCTTTGCCTCATTACTCACTTCACAACAATGTTGGCGAATCTAAATAATGAGCCATATTTTCCATATGTTGTCATTTGGTACTACCGATTATTACCATTGGGCAATAAGTGTACGGTCTTTATTTTTGTGAAATTGTCCAACTTGTATTATTACACGGCTTTGTTGAATACTCGATTCTGATTGGTCAATCACGGCATTCTAGGGTCTGTTATTTCTTTATAGCAGACTGTTGCTATGTATAGCAGACCGTTGCTATGTATATCAGACCGTTGCTATGGACGTCATTTTGATTTCAGACTCTTGCAGACCATTTTTGTGTCAGATTATTGATTTCTTAAGTAAGTAGCTGTGTAATAAGCGGGATGATGTACAGCAATTTCACGGCAAATGACCGGCTTGCTGTACATTATCCCTTACTTAGACTAACCTAGACGCTAAATTAAGACTGGTCCAACACTACCGACTAGTCTAAAGTATATCTTTGTGAAACTGGCCCCATGTACAAAATCATGTGACAGTTTTTTAACCAACTCTTATCTTGTAGAAATGAAATTCATATAATGCAATATTATGCTGTGATGGGAAACGTAATAGCTACCTATGTTCCAAGCCAATATTTTGTCGAGCCGAGGAAGCGCTATATTTAGTTCTCGCTAGCAGTGGTCTGGGTGGATGGTGGCAGGACTTTTACACTGAAGACTGTTTGTTTGATTTTTGATCTTGTGGTGTGGTTAGGTTTTGACATTTTTTTGTTGCCTTATCCTTTGACAACAAGGAAGGTTCTGGTCTATAAATGGGCAAATGGCTGACTACCCTTCCATCGCACTTCACCTTCCTCATTTTTGTGGATTTCCTCAGGTTTCCTCGGCCTCTATCACCCTGCTGCACTGAAGCCCTCTCTCTTTGAATATAAATCATTAATCTGAAAACATGTCAAGTGTCATTATATACACACTGACATAATTCCTAAGCCTGTGTAGCTGAGCGGGAGTCTTTAGCAGTGAATCATACAGTATGCCACAGAGGCTAACTGTGTTGCTCATGCTCTCATGGTTGATCTGGCCAGGTTTCTCTGGGGAGATGCTGGCTTGGGCCTGTTAGAATTAGACTGGAAATCAGGCCAGCGGCATCACTTCAGAGACTGTTATAAAATTATACAGTATATCCAGCAGCCTGTGTCATCGTTATATACTGTATGTGGGCTTGAGAGGAGTGTTCACTAGAATAGTCCTCACAGCAACTTATTACATGATGACTGCGGAGATGTAAACAGCTGTCTGGGTGGGCAGACAGAGATAAGACTTGCCATCTCCATGGCGATATTGCTTGAGTGATTGTGCCTTTTTAATGAACAAAAGAGAGATTATGTGTGTGTATGCCTGTCTGTGTGTATCTATAGGCAGGTTGGTGTGTTCAAAGAACATATTTATTCTGGAGGCTCATCGTAAAGAGGACCTATTATGTTTATTTTCAGGTGCATACTTGTATTTTGGGTTTCTGCTAGAACATGTTTACATGCTTTAAGGTTAAAAAAAAGCTTCATTTTTCTCATGCCGGCTGTGCTGCAGCACCACTTCTCACCCTGAAACGCTCTGTTTGAGTTCTAAGATGAAGACGCGGACAACACCCAGACTCGACAATGCCGTGGTAGCGACATACTCTGCTTTATGGTCTATTTGACTCTAAATGGGACCATAATTTACTAAATGAACATCATGCTGTATTGAAGAAGACATGAAACTAGCGATTGAGACCATAAACTCATGTTTACAATGTTTACTGAGGTAATAAATAAAGTGGGAAGTAGGCTCATTTTCTCATAGACTTCTATACAATCAGACTTCTTTTTGAAACCAAAGGAGTCGCCCCCTGCTGGATATTAGAAAGAATGCAAGTTTAAGGCACTTCCACATAGGCTTCACTTTCCTGACCAAGGGGTTGCCCACTGGATTCCATTTTAACTAGCTTTGTTTCAAGGCGTGCCAAACCAGCCGCGATACAGGTATTACGCAAATGTGTTACTTGGTGACATCACCATGTTACGGAAGAATAGGCGGGACTTCAATCACGGCATTTCAGGCAGTGTTTCTGTGTTTCTATTTCCCTTTGGCGTGGCCTTAGTAACACTGCAGATATTTTACATGAACAAAAAAATATACATAACACACTAAAGGAAAGGGAAATAGTACAAAAGCATAATAGGTCCTCTTTAATATAGTCTATAATATACATAATTATCCAGCATGTTTGATTTAAAAGAATGATGTAACTGAGCAGACAACCTCATTAGATAAGCATTAGCTTAAAAGATGTAAACACAATCTATCAGGAACATGTGTACCAATGTATGGAGCCAAAACACACACATCCAAGGCGTCAGACATCGGCTTGCTTGGTTTGAGTATTAATCATTACCATGGCCATGCACACACACATACACACGCACACACACACGCACACACATAGTCAGACTCACGCCCTCTTTGTTTAGCGATATGAGTCTTCGCTCAGACACTGTATGAATCACACGCCAACACAGTCCTGAAAAGAACATTCAAGCAAACTGTGTGCTGTGTTGTGTTGTGTTGTGTTGTGTTGTGTTGTGTTGTGTTGTTTTTTGGGAGAGGGGTTATGTTGGGGTGGGTTGGGATTGGGAAGCTTTCTTATAATCAGGTTAGGACTCCCAGTGGCATCAATCCTGCTACAAACTGCTTTGATCAGTTTGTAGTCTCAATCCAATTTAAAAACTCACCTCGAGCAAGAGTGTGTATGTGTGTAATTTTGTTTATAACCTGTAAACCGGTGTTTGGCCCATGGCCACATACAGTATATATACAGTATATATATACAGTATATATATATATATATATATATATTAGGGCTGTCAATCGATTAGAATATTTAATCGCAATTAATCGCATGATTGTCCACAGTTAAT
>CAKAOI010047787.1:0-13601 GCA_916701655.1 Sebastiscus albofasciatus
CTCTCATGGTTGAAAGTCTTGTGTTTGTTGGCCTTGTCATTGTGAGCATATTATTTTTCTGATTATAGAATTTAGCTCCAATCATCGCAGTGCCTAAAAGTATAGAGCCGCTAGCATGGAATTAGTCTTATTATGTGCCTTTCATTTTCTGTATGTCTTTTCAAACCTCGGCATATAATTATCTTTCAGAGAAACAAACGCTTACCTCTGTGACTCAAATGTAATGCTAAAACACGAGAAGCACAAACTGAGACCATTAATCGTGTTTCTATTAACCTCCCTTGATCCCTTTTGTTGCTTCGTAAAGCACAACAATCTTAAATGCGGGAAAATAATTAACTTTTCACTTGTGCTGACCAACAGACCTGTCCAATTTATCCACGACGTCCTTCTTCCCGCTGCCTTTCTTCTCGCAGCCTCAGCAGCATCCTGCCCGTTGAATACCATACACCAGATATCCAGGCAGAGAGCTAATGGTTTAGGAGCATTGATCAATAACCTATCTTTATCTCAAATTAGGACAGGCCTAGCCTCGGCTCCAACACGGGGCCAAAGTTGTTCATTACGTGTAGCTTAGTTGTCACGCTGAATAATGGCCGACAGGACAGGAACACAAGCGGTGTTGTCAAAGTCCCGACTCCAAACAAGTTTCCTTTGTGTGAGTAACTGGTCCGAGGTACGAGATTGACAGTGTCTTCCCACAGTTTTTTTCATGGCTAGATACGTCAAAGCATTTCACTGTTGTTGTTATTAACATTGATGGAGGTTCTGAGACACACATTGTGCCAGAGCTCATTTCATTTAATGAGAGGGAACTGCAAAAATAAGATCATCATGGGAGGAGAGAGGACTTTAAAGCTTTTATCCCAGTTATTAGGCGGACCCAGGAGCTTTTAATTATAACAGGAAAAACATGTAAACCACTTCTTCGCAGGAAACATTTAAATGGATTTTCTTTTAGAGGGGAGAATTTTTAGGCAGCTGTACAATTTATTATTATTATTTAACCTTTATTTAACCAGGAAATCCCCTCAGATAGAATCTCTTTTCTAAGGGCCAAGATAGCTTACCAGTTACAGTTTAGAAATAAAACATAGCAGACAATCAGAAGAGACTCAGTTACACGGACTTTTAACACGGTTTTACGTTTTCACAAGGGGGACTAGATTATTAAAATGTAGTATGCTCTGCAGATTATTCCAAGTCCAGGGAGCTGCTGCCTCGAAGGGAAACTGAAGACTGCTGGAGGTCGGCGTCAGGAGATTACATATATATGAGAGGAGTTTACCAAGCATGGCCTTAAACACAAAAATATACAGATGAAGTTGTCTACGTAGACTTAGTGACGGCCAAATCTACCAAATCATAAAGCATACAATGACGAGCACGGGAACCAGAGTTGGTTATGAATCTAAAAGGTGGAGCATGCATGTAGACACCATCCCCATGGTCACAACAATAAAAACCTTAGTTTTAGCTTCTTCACAAGATCTTCAATGTGTACTCTGAAAGTAAACTTGTCACCCAACCAAATACCTAAACACTTATATGATGATACTTCTTCCATTAATTCCCCATTTGGAGTGTAGAGATTTGTGTCACTTGGGGATTGCATCGTGTATTCATCAAAAATAAACTCAATATTAACTTTTTTTTTTGTCGTATCTTCACTGTAGCGTTGCAATCTCCTTTGTTTTCACATGCATACAAAATATATACACTACAGATACTTATATTCGTGTTGACAACAGTTCAGATTTGTTCAATAGTTGGCATGTCCTTGTCCAGGTTGATACATAAAGTATGAGTTCAATTCAGAAGGATGCTGAAGGAGCCATTTCATCTTCACCGTTCTATTAAAAACCAGACACACAACGTGCTATTTGAAAATATAGAGGTTTCTGTTAAAAGCATATTATCCACGGACACACCTGCTCAAAGCATCTTCTGTTATGTGGAACGGGAGAAGAGAACAATACAATACCATATAGCGAAAAAAAAAAAAAACACCTTCTGAAAATGACAGTTGTCCATGCTGAATGGGAAAATGCAAAGGCACTTTTCTAAAGGCAGCCAGGATGAAAGAGGCCCACACAAAACAACATCAGCAGCATCCATTCATCACAGCCAAAATACCAATTTTCTACCTATATATATATCTATGCTACTGAGATTTTTCATTCCTTCTTACTGTACGTACGAGCATGCATCTAAAGGACTTCTAATGGGCCTGATGTAACGAATGTGTAATGATTATTAATGACGTGGGGTAAAGGAAACGAAAATTGCAGCATGACTATGTCTGTAATCTGTCTCTGCCTATAGAGTTCTGATTTAAGCTTATACATGAAAGCAGGGCAAATACATTGCGTGTAGCTCCAGCGAGAATCCTTTGACGGCATATATATCTCATTAAACATGGAAATTAACCATGAGAAGAGGATATAACTTTCTTCTTGAAATGTAAAGTTATTACATTTACTCTGCTTTGAAAATGAAACAGAACTGCAGGAGGATATGCAAATGAACAGCATGTATGTAGCTTTTAGTCCTCTTGTTGAAAGCTGCAGAACAGGATTTTTGAATTTTATAGGATGGGAAGTGAGTCATGTTAAGACATGTGCTAAGGATTAAATATATCATTACAATTCATGTAATGCTTTACCAGGTACAACATGCACAATGTCAAAGAAATGTGAGGAAGAGCTGTGGAGAATGCACAAATTTATTAATGCATTAAAGCAATCAATATTTCAGAGGTTATAGCAGGCGTATGTTTTAAAGGTAGAGTGAAGATACTGGCATCATATGAAACTAGAACCTAATGAATCCATTGGTACCAACCATGTCATGTTAGCTTGTCAGGCAGGAGGTTAAATAACGCTCCAAACTTACGCTAAATTGTAGCGAGGAAAAACCAGCATGGCCATTTTCAAAGAGGTCCCTTGACCTCTGACTTCAAGATATGTGAATGTAAATGTGTTCTATGGGTACCCACGAGTCTCCCCTTTACAGACACGCCCACTTTATGATAATCACATGCAGTTTGGGGCAAGTCATAGTCAAGTCAGCACACTGACACACTGACAGCTGTTTGTCATGTTATGATTTGAGCATATTTTTTATGTTAAATGTAGTACCTGTGAGGGTTTCTGCACAATATTTCTCATTGTTTTGTGTTAATTGACTTCCAATAATAAATATATACATATATTTGCATAAAGCAAGTATATTTGCCTACTCTCATGTTGATAAGAGTGTTAAATACTTGACAAATCTCCCTTTAAGTTACATTTTGAACATAAACAAATGTGTGATTAATCGTGATTAAATAAATGGATTGACAGCCCTAGTTAGAAGGCAAGGCAAGTTTATTTATATAGCACATTTCAGCAACAAGGAAATTCAAAGCGCTTTACATAAAACATTCAAAGCATCGAGAAACACATTATAAAAGATAAAATAAGACAAAATGAAACAGAATACATAGAATGCATAACATAAGATGGAAAATAAAACCCACTGAATAATAACAAGCTCTTTAATCTCTTCATGCAATCAAACAGATGAATCACAGACGAGTCTTGAATATCAAAGTGGCGAGGCCAGAAACCTGTTTCAAGCACCGATCAGAGGACCCCCCTCCACGAACACAGAATTACCAGACAAAGTCAACACGCAGCTCACTGTAATGGAGGAGGGAGATACAACACCGCGACACATCTGGGTCCATTCATCTTGCCTGGTTGCACAGCAGGAAAACAGCAGCCCAGCGAGGCGCAGAGCAACAGACTCTGCAGCGTTGGATAAATCATACCAACTTTACCAGAACTAATCCATACTTCACAAGCAAAAGCCTGGTTTCTTTCCCTTTCCTGTAGCGGCGCCTCAGCCTGCATTCTTATCTGTGTGATGAAGTACCTCATCCCTTTCACTGGGAAGCGAGAAGGGACTTCTTATTTACTTCCTACTGAGAGCAGAGGATGGTTAAAGGTAGTGGGGAAAGCATGTCTGGACAAAATGTTCATCTCTGATTGTCTCCTCACTGTTAGATTCATAATAAGCTGACTTAAATTGGGTGAATTTGATGAGTCAATATCACTTTGTTGTATATCTGTTTAATGAAAAAATTAGATACTAACGCTAAGATACCAATTTAATTGATCATTTTTTGACATTAAGTGGTCTAAAGGAGTATCATCACAACGTTTTAATTACATTGTACAGCAGCTGGAAATACTTATTAAGATTTATAACTACATGTCTTATTAGAAAGGAACTCAAATTATTAAAAGATTAAAATGACTTCATGTTCTAGTTTGTAAAGAATAAAATCAATTCATTCAAGGCTGGATTATCAGCTGGGTATAGCCGACAACTGCCCCGGGGCCCTAAACCCTCAGAGGCCCAAAGGCTCCAGGCTCGCCTTGTATAGCAGGTTGTGATAATTCAACTCATTGCAGGTTTGTTAGTTAACACTCTATGAAGAACTAAAGCCTTGAGGCAAAGGTTGCATTATTTATTTTCTCTTGAGCCCATCTTGTTGAGGGGCCCTCAGTTACAATCTAGTTTTAACCACAGACTGTATAGAAGAAGTCGACGTAGTCACCGTGACATCACCCATTGGTTTGTGGACTACGGTTTTGAAGCCTTGAATTCGACATTTTGGCTGCGGACGCCCGGGTGAAAGTCCTGCGTTTATTTTACCCATTTGCCCAGACTATTGCACACTTAATACTACATCAGTTGCTCTGAACGTCTAATACTGACATGGGTGGGTTTACATTGGAGTTGGTTGAAAGTCAAGGGTGCGCTGAATACAGACGCTAAAGGGAGCCTCCGTACGTCGGTATCAGACACCGATGGGGCACTGACCACGCAACGGTATTTTTACACACTGATCTGGGTGCACACAGGTTGGTAAACATTCTGTCACATGGTTCTTTAATTTGCAAGTAACTCTTACTTCTGTACTGATTTTACCGAGCTCCTCTGGCTAGAGGCCTGAAGCCAGGGACAGATGGCCGTTTAAGGATGGCCTACAGGAAGTGGAAGGAGCCAACGGGGAGATGGAAGAACTTGAGTTTATAATCCTCAAAGAAGACCTCTTTTTTTGGATTTGTTATCATTATTTGGAAACTATTTTTTTTCTTTGTAGATAATTTCTTTTGATAGGCTGTTTTATGTTGGTAAATGGATTTATATAGCTCCTTTCTAGTCTTCCAACTACTCAAAGTGCTACATGTCCGCATTCACACACACACATTCGTACACTGATAGCAGAGGCTGCTATGCAAGTTGCCCATCAGGATAATTTAAGTATTCATTCACACACACATTTGGGGTTTAGTATCTTGCCCAAGGACACTTTGACAAGCAGACTGGAGGAGCCACCTCTACCTCCTGAGCTACAACCGCCCTACATGTTAGGATACCTTTAAGTGTGTTACATTTTTAATGTTGTTGTTGGTCAAGTTTCCCCTTGTGTCTGCGGAGGGCTCGTCCGTGAGTGTTCATAACCCCCTTGTGGGCCATTTGGAAGTTAGGTCTGATTGGTTATGCTGAGTTAGGTTGAAACTTTAATTCTTTAGTGCTTAGTTGACCTCCTTTGAGTTTGGCCCTAATTTTGTAGCTACTTTTTCTGGTTTATTAGAATGTATTCTTTTTTCTCATTTATCAAATTTTGCAGCTTTATTAAAGCAATGCTTCTTTTTTTTGCGTGGTCCGTCATAATTGGGGTCAGTAGTGGGATCATTCAGTTAAGGACATTGGTGCATTTTTTTTCCTCTTCCATTATTTGCATGAGCAATGCGAGGAGGAAGAGGAGGGTGAAGAGGACCTGGGGGCCTATATTAAACAATAAACAAAAACAACGCATCTTGATATAAACTCCTTCTCATTATATGAGTAATCAGGGTAACCTTGCACTCACATGTCGACATGCATATGTATTACCATCGTCTTGCATAAATATATTTACTGTACAGATCACTTACAAGATTGCTTCCTCAACAGTACATAGATTTAGTCGTGGTTTCATTTCGCATCCAGAGACCCACGTTTTCAGATTGTTTCTCACCGTTTGTTCAGTTTGCACCAAATCTTGAAAGACAGCTTCAACAGCAGCCTAAAGGAACCAAACCAAAAGGGGAAGTTTGTTTGAACTGAACCAAACTGCTTCGGTGCCAAAGCACCCAAAGCTGCTGCTGTCCTCTGTGGACACTCACATCACATCTAGTGATCACCTCTCACGATTTTTAATCTATCTTTAGAGAGGGGCTTGTTTGTGAGACCAGTTGGTCCTTTGTTTACAATTCCTCTTGTTCACTGAGCCTGGAAGTCGTGTTGGACTGCGGGCCGATGGCACAGATTTGTTTAGTTAATGAGTCCCCGCTGACACATTTAAGACATGACAGGCACTGTCATGCTTTCACTCGCTCAAGGAACCAACAACCCAGTGCCAGAAGCAGACGTCTGCTTGAAAGCTGGCAGAGGCTCCGCGCTGCAAAGCAGATGCCCAGACATAACAAATGGATCCCATCAAAAAACAGAATAACAAAGGCAGAGACGGTTTGAGGAGTAAAATCAGGGTTTGACAACAATTCAAGCGACTCCAGTATTTAATGGGTAGAAGAAAATCCTTCCAAAGTGAGAACTGACTCCTCATTTGCATGCTAAATAACTCAAAGAGAAAGTCCCGTGAGGAATCTGCAGAGTGTTGGCTAAGTTAGCGACAATAATCAAGTCCCTAAGTCAAAACAAAGTTTAATCAAGGTTTGGGAGCAAGATTCATAAAAATACTTGCGTGGTGCCATAAGCTACACCCTTTGGAGGCAGCTCAACTGAACATGTCATGTCCAGCTGTAACTCATTTCATTTACAAAACAACAACTGCTTGACGAAATGATTTGAAACAGGTATTCTGTGTGAAAAGTTCTGTAAACTGTTACTGTGAGGCATTTAAAGGGCGAGTCCATCTGCCTTCTGTTTCATTTTTTTTTTTAAAAAAGGAAACGCCCTCTTAAATCTTTGCAAAATGTAGTGACGTACGTTACCAAAGTAACCTAATCGAAGCTAATTAATAAGGTTATGAATAATGTGAACGCCAGCACTAGCTGAGTCAAAGTTAGCTGTGCTAAGTTTGAAAATAACTGAAAGAGTTAGTTTGGATTTTTGGAAGTGTGGTTGTATGTATACTCCAACGTTCTGTGAGGTAAAATAACTGTTTTTGTGAATGGAGTCTGGTGGCTTTGAAGAGAGCGATATAACGGCTTCAGTTCCCGTCGGGAAGGGCTGTCTGATGGTGACGTAAAGCGCCTATTTTAGCCACCTAAACAAAACCAATATTAATTTAAGTGTACACTATATTTAGGAAATTTTCACAGCTTTACCTTGCCATGAGACAGCCCTTTCCGACGGGGATCTGAAGCCGTTATATCGTGGTCTTCAAAGCCACAAGACTCCATTCACAAAAACAGTCATTTTTACCTTGCAGAACACAGGCGTTCCCATCCCAACTCGTCACATACTGACGCTTTGTCAGACTCCTCGGCATCACTTTTTTTGTCGCACTAAACACGTGCTTGATGTTTTGAATTAAGCAAAAACACTTGTTTAGGAATAGGCCACAAAACCACTATAGTTAGGTTTAGGAAAAAAACAACATGGTTGGGCTTAAAATTACTACGTTTTTACAGCGCAAATGTTAATGGACGTTGTGAACACGGAACACAAAGGAACAGCTGATTGTCAAGTGAAAGTGAAATATAATGCACAGGACACGAACAGCAGTCTCCTGGATGAAAGCCTTGTGTTTGTTGGAACCATCCACCTCCCACCTGCCTTTAGTATCAATCTTTCGCTCTTTAAACTACCTCACCGCAGCACTTTCCCTGTGCTTTTACTGTTGCCGCGGATGGGTTTACATTGTAGTTAATGGGAAGCCCGGTGCATCACGTATCGAATGCCGACGGCCATGACGGAGCCTCGGTATTTGATGCTCTGTGAATGAGAACGAGCTGGAGTTGGTTCGGATTTGATTACATAAGGAACACCACTGTGAAGCTACACAATAATATAAAAAACAAAAACAAAAAAATATGGACCCGCCCTTAAAGTTGGCATTCATGAAAAACTAGTTCTAGTCAGCTCAGGTTACATGTTATAAATCACATCATCTATAGATCATGTCATGAGGAATATGAAAAAATGACAATGAAGTTGAATATGTGATCAAAATAGTCCTATTCCTCGTGGTAATTTGTCAAGACGGAGTTAATATTCTGTGGCAGAGAGACGGTTGGCAGCGTTTGCCTTGGCTGCAGGACTCTGCGTCCTCGACCAAACAGCTCCCCTGAAGTCAGGTTTGGAAACGAGCTTCCCTCCTGTTATTTATGAGAGCGCCGGGAGCCAGTGCACCTTGTTTAACAGCCCACAGCCACATGTTCCTCTTTGCATCCGTTTCCAGTAGGTAAGACGGGGAAATCGTTCCAAGCCTTTTCTCATTTTCACATAAACATACAGTACATCACAGGGCGTCGCAGAAAAAGGATGCAATTTGGCAGCACCTGCCTGAATTTCTCTCACTGAGAAGAGGAGGAAAATAAATAAATGTCACCAACTTAAGAAGAAAAGGAAATTGGTGAAAAAGTTTAAATCATACCTGGCAACCGTGTTGAAGGAACAAGAGCGAAGGAGAGAGAAGGGAAATTGAAAATGAAGCAGTGCTTGACAGCTTTAGTTCCAGAAGTATCCGCGGTGCAGAGCTGCAGTTTGATTACTCAGAAACAATAAAACTCTTCATCTTTTGTGTACAGCTCGGGTGGGTCCTTGGCAACATAATTTGCACAGAAGTGAAGGACCTTTCTGTCTTTGGACGTCGGAGTCAAGGAAAAATATGGCGTCACAATCATTGCGGGTTGTTCCTTTAACAATTCAAGGCTCCTAATTAATACTGCCATTCCCTTACAAAGAAAAAACTATACTTAAGTATAGTTCAAGTATCTTCCCAAGTATACTATTTAATAAGTATACTAATATCAATGAACTAGTAGTATACTTGTAAGTGTACTACTTTAATACTTCTTGGGACTATACTGGCCCACTTTTGATTTATAAAAGTATACTTTAAATATACTTGTGTTGAGTACACAACTAGTTTACATCCAAGTTGTATTTTGTACTGCAACTATAATAGGAACTATACTGAACTTAAACTGTTAGTTTACTAGTTATATACATGTAGCCCACTTTTTAGTTTATGAAAGTACACTTTAAAGTATACTCTCAGTTATAGTTTTTACTGCAAGTATACTTGTACGTTTTCTTTAAGTGAAATTATAGTACTTAACCAAATGTACTTATGATTCTCCGTATACTTTTCAATATAAGCCAAATACACTTAGACTTTTCTGTATACTTGTCGGTATGAGCTAAGGATACTTAAGTATAATTTTGTTAAGTATGTCTCGTATAAGTACATAAGAAGTAAACTGAAAGCACACTCTCTTACTTTAAGTTTAAAAGAAGTATACTGATAGCACACTTGAATAAATTTTTTTTTTGTAAGGGTTAACTTGACAAACAGTTGCTTTCTCCGACATTGAATGAATCTACACCGCAATAGACGCTGTGAGCAGGTTGATACTGAATCACGTTAACTGCTCACACCTGTTCCTGCCAATTATGTCACAGACTCTGGCACTCACAGAACAGTCCTCAACCAAAACAGTGAGAATACTGAGCAGGAATGTTGATGAAAGAAAAGCAAAAAAAAAAAAAAGCCATGGATGCATGTAGCTCAGATTTCTGCATGCTTTCTGTTGTGATTTATTTTCCTCATTACTGCAAATGAAGCTATCAGCTTACATCCCGTCATTTCCTGCACAGTAACAATAGAGTTTAATTGCAAGGCAAGCTACTCAGAAGATCAATAAATGTAAAAAAAGTGTGTGTTGCTCTGAATCAAAGAGCAAAGCTTCATTACACTTTCCACTAACAAGCATACCGAGGCTGAGATTTATTTACCAGCTTGACTATAAAAAAATATCCTCTCTTGTTGTTACACTCTTAATTGAAGCAAACAGACAAACTTCATGAAAGTGCATTGAAATCAGTGGGCAACACCCTGATCTGGAAAGTGAAGCAGATGAGGAAGTGTCTTAAACTTGCATTCTTTCTAACAGCCAGCAAGGGGCGACTCCTCTGGTTGCAAAAATAAGTCTGATTGTATAGAAGTCTATGAGAAAATGAGCCTACTTCTCACTTGATTTATTACCTCAGTAAACATTGTAAACATGAGTTTATGGTCTCAATCGCTAGTTTCAAGTCTTCTTCAATACAGCATGATGTTCATTTAGTAGATTATGGTCCCATTTAGAGTCAAATAGATCATAAAGCAGGGGATGCTTTAGGGCGTGGCTAACTTGTGATTGACAGGTCGCTATCATGGTTGTCTGGTCTGGAAGTTACTTACTCCACCCTCTCGTGTCACTTCTGGTTGCAGAAAAACAAGATGACGAATTTTAAGTGCTTATTCTAGGACATTTTCTACCATTTCTATCTATATTTCTCTCTCTCTCTCTCTCTCATATAGTAGGTGCTTGCTAACCAACCAGACATAGTGGTGGTTGACAAATAGCAGAAGAGGGCAGTGGTGTTAGATGTGGCGATACCAGCTGCCAGCAACATCAGCAAGAAGGAACATGAAAAGGTTGAGCAGTATCAAGGGGTGAAAGAACAGCTGGAACAAATATGGAAGGTCAAAGCCGACGTGGTCCCCGTGGTAGTAGGAGCACTCGAGGCGGTGACCCCCAAACTGGGAGAGTGGCTCCGATAATTTCCAGGAATGACATCTGAAGCCTCAGTCCAGAAGAGCGCAGTCCCAGCTAAGATACTGCACAGAACCCTCAAACTCCCAGGCCTCTGGTAGAGGACCCGAGCTTGAGGAAGACACAGATCCCACCCCACGAGGGTGAGAGGGAGAGGTTTATTTTTTATAAAACAGTAGTCCCATGTGCCCATAGACCAAATATAGTACAATAAGAAAAACTCACTTTCTGAGCAAAATTTGGTTTTGAAATTTGAAAAGAAAATGGGTTAACGTACTTGTTAAAGTTGTTTTCAACACCTGAGCTGTCAAAAGATATTTTGAGAAATGCAGAAATCATAAGAGCCAGGTTGACACTAAACTTATGAAATATAACAGTACAGTATAAAGCCGTCAGTGAGAAAAACAGACCTATTTTCATATTTAATTTACACCTGTGCTGTTACGACAGTAGAGCTACAAAGTAAGGTGACACAGTGAGTTGAGAGAGGAATGTTTTCAGTGCTTCTTTTAGCTCTCATGAGATTTTCAGACGAAGCTCTAGTTATTTTACAGTCGCGGCTCAACAGTAAATCTGGGGACACACTGGAGGATTAGCTGAAAGACATACTGCAGTTTGGTCTATCCTACAATCGAAGGAGAAAACCCAAAGGGAGGCTTGTTAGGAACATATGTTCAAGTTCGAGAGGTTTAATGGTCTCTGTTTCATGCTCTTTTTGGGGGGAACGTAAACATTATCAATTGACTCAATATTTATGAGCTAAATCAAATGCATTTTGTTCTTTAAAGTTGCCATATTAGCCCAAAATAAGACAACCTTCTTTTGGATAAACACAGAATGAATATGTTCATTGAAAAAGAAAAGTTAGAAAGACGTTATTTAACCTTTTTGAGGAGAAAAAGTGAATGCGGATTCATAGAGAATCACCATTCGGGACATGCTTACTGCTTTATTCTTCTCTTGCATCAGAGTTGTGGATGTTTCCACAAATACATTTCTTCAGTCTTCAACCTTGAAGCCACTTTAAAGTTCAACATATTCTTTAATATTCCTTTAATATTCCTTCATCCTGAGTTTTAGTCACACAGTCACTCTCTTCTATCAAGCTCTTGAAAGCGGTTGATTTTGGGAATCATGGATCAAGATTCTCTCTTTAAGACTTAAGTCTTTCTGGGTTCACACTTATCAAACAGGACTGTTCTTTCTAATTCTGCACTTCCATTCAAAATGAGTGTAGCATGCAGTCTTTTGGTGTGATATACAGTTACAGGATTATTAGCAATTCCTTTTTCTACACGGCAGCAAAACACGCAACACGAGCCAGCAGATGAATCATGTAAGAACAAGAAGTACAGTTATGGACATTTTGGGGCTGAGTGATCAATAGCTAAAGGTTGAAGGATTTGGGAGTTCTGAATATTAGTGGTTGGCAGCACTCACTCTTGTATAACATTAAATAGGTGGTCAGAGAGCCATCAGGTGTGTTTCGGTGTGGTACAGGTGGAACCAAACACAGGACACCAACACAGACGTTGGTGAAGTTTTAAGAAGGTTTATTGTGAGACCGGGCTGGACGAGTTTGAGCGATGTGGGCAGGCTGAGGTTACACGAGGGTAGCAACAGACAGGAATTAGTTCAGGTACAAGAATACAAGGAAACCTATTCACTCAGAAAGCTTGGCCTGAGTGCAGCTACCACAGTAGATGAGATAATGATCTGGCAAGGAAACCAGGGTTGAAATAGTGAGGAGTTGATGAGTGGATGGCTGACAGGTGTGTGAAGAGCAGAGAGCCAGAGAGGTGACGAGCTGGTTGACAGCAGATGTGCAGGTGGACCTGGTGGGTGACTGTGTAGGAGTGTGTGTGTGGTTTTATTTGATTGTGTTTTGACTTTTATTGCTGTGTGATTAAGTCTATGCCTGTGTATACTACTGTATTCTTATATCGATGTTGTTTATGCTGATGTTCTTATGTCTATATTTTATATGTTGTCTTTAAATGTAAACCACTTTGAGTTTATGTGTAATAAAATATGCTATATAAATAAAATTGCATTTACTATTGCCAATGGGTCATCAGTTACTCCAGTTACAAGCACAGGAAGTGATGGAGGAGAGGTGCAACTGTTTTACGTTTCACAATAAAAGTCCACTTTAAGTCACACAATGAATGAAGTCACACTATTGTCTCAGCCCGGCTCTTTAGACTCTTTAGACTGACAAAAACAAGTATACTAACTAATAAAGTCATTTATTCACCACAAAAAATGAACAAACAAGTCCAACAAATAGTAGAGAGGAATCTGTAAAGTCAGTCGTGTGGGAGTGGATGAGTGAAAATGTGCTGCATGGATGTTGTGCTTTGGCTTATATGCATGCAGCTTTCTTGCATGATGTGTTCCCATTGATAAAATGTAATGTAAGATACCATAACGGGGTTTATCAGAATAATCTCAGTGATATCACTGTGTGAGATCCTTCCCACTGTGAGCGTACTGAGCACCGTGCTGCAATGTTGTTTTCTAAATCAGCTACAATTTAAAATAAAAACAGTAGCCCGAGGGCAATCACACATCTATTAGGGCTTCTGACCTGTGGTGCAAGCCGCCTGACGAGAGCCCAGAGACCCTGTTTAGCCTTGCTTTTGCTCTGTCTTAATGTGTCGGTATTGTAATATAAGGATATTGGGTTTTTTACTTCAAAGCTCACATGCATACTAAATTGCAGATGCATCTTTTAGTAAGAACTGTGTAGAATATGTCCAGCTAATGCTG
>CAKAOI010047787.1:13621-43528 GCA_916701655.1 Sebastiscus albofasciatus
CTACCACAGTAGATGAGATAATGATCTGGCAAGGAAACCAGGGTTGAAATAGTGAGGAGTTGATGAGTGGATGGCTGACAGGTGTGTGAAGAGCAGAGCGCCAGAGAGGTGACGAGCTGGTTGACAGCAGATGTGCAGGTGGACCTGGTGGGTGACTGTGTGGGAGTGTGTGTGTGGTTTTATTTGATTGTGTTTTGACTTTTATTGCTGTGTGATTAAGTCTATGCCTGTGTATACTACTGTATTCTTATATCGATGTTGTTTATGCTGATGTTCTTATGTCTATATTTTATATGTTGTCTTTAAATGTAAACCACTTTGAGTTTATGTGTAATAAAATATGCTATATAAATAAAATTGCATTTACTATTGCCAATGGGTCATCAGTTATTCCAGTTACAAGCACAGGAAGTGATGGAGGAGAGGTGCAACTGTTTTACGTTTCACAATAAAAGTCCACTTTAAGTCACACAATGAATGAAGTGAACTCTTTAGACTCTTTAGACTGACAAAAACAAGTATACTAACTAATAAAGTCATTTATTCACCACAAAAAATGAACAAACAAGTCCAACAAATAGTAGAGAGGAATCTGTAAAGTCAGTCGTGTGGGAGTGGATGAGTGAAAATGTGCTGCATGGATGTTGTGCTTTGGCTTATATGCATTCATGGGACACAGCGGGTCCAACAGGTATGTCCCATGACGCTGGTCTCAACGGCAAAGCGCACCAAGCAGAGGAGCCGTCACGCTATCCATAAAACAACACTCTCTTGAAGTAACAGGCTCAATCCAGTGCTTGCTCTGTCTACTGAGGTGGATAAATGTCTTTAATTATTCTCCATCTTAAGTTACTAGTCAGCAAACATCCCAATTTCTGTTGCAGCTTTCTTGCATGATGTGTTCCCATTGATAAAATGTAATGTAAGATACCATAGCGGGGTTTATCAGAATAATCTCAGTGATATCACTGTGTGAGATCCTTCCCACTGTGAGCGTACTGAGCACCGTGCTGCAATGTTGTTTTCTAAATCAGCTACAATTTAAAATAAAAACAGTAGCCCGAGGGCAATCACACATCTATTAGGGCTTCTGACCTGTGGTGCAAGCCGCCTGACGAGAGCCCAGAGACCCTGTTTAGCCTTGCTTTTGCTCTGTCTTAATGTGTCGGTATTGTAATGTAAGGATATTGGGTTTTTTACTTCAAAGCTCACATGCATACTAAATTGCAGATGCATCTTTTAGTAAGAACTGTGTAGAATATGTCCAGCTAATGCTGCATACTACATGAGAATCAAACTGGTTTGGGGCCTGATTCCAGCCCAGTAGTACAGTTCATGAAATAGTCAGGAAATTTAATGTACGTGATGGTCAGCATGAAATCAATTCGTATGTAATCCACGTAATTGTGGACCAGGAAGTATAGAGAGCTGCGAACGCCACATAGGGAGGAGGTCGGGGTGGATGGGTAGGTTAAAAAAAACACAGGACTCCAGGAGACTGGTATTTGTGTCCCATGTGAAACCACAAGTCAAAGTTGATTTATTTGTCACATACTTCCTACTTAAGTTACAGCACTCCTTTCTGGAGCTAACTAAGTCGTTTTATTTTTGAAAAGACTGGAGCGGAAATTTAACCGTGCGTCACGTGTTGCTGGACATTCGTATGAAAAATATATTGTTGAAAGTCACAAAAAAAAGGGAAATACGTGTCTCTGTACATGAATCAAATAGAATCAAATAGATCAAATTTCGTGATTATTTCACGTACTGCCTGTGTTGCATATTCTTGTAGTGTGAGGTATGTTATGAGTGTTTTTTTACATCCTCCCTCGAGATCCATCCTGTCTGCAACAATTTAAAAATTGCAAATGTTAAACATGTTCAATATTTACGATCGGATATCCTGTTGCGTGTGAGGAACCCCGAGGACAGCCGGCGACGCCGTCACGTGGGAAAGAACGACAGCCAATTGGGAACCAAGCTAAAGGAAGGACAACCACCGCTGTCATGGCTAACGCAAAACGCGAAGCATAAAGTAGTAGGAAGACGGAACTCAATAATGGAGGACTGACTCGTTGATTTGTGGCAACAATACAAGTGTTTATTTAACATGTCTACGTGACTTCATCCATTATTTTATTTTTTTCTTCGTGAATTTTCAGTACAAAGTAGCGCAAAAAGTAACATCGCTAATTCTTCTTCTTTTTAGTGTGAACCAGCCTTACGTAAAATAATCTGTATGTGGTCAGAAAACAATCAAAAAAATGTTTAAAAATCTGAAAATGACATCTAGTAAAATCAGTTTTCTGTGAATTATTCCTTTATTATCGAATTGTTTGAATTGTTTATTGTCAAATTTATTATTATTATTATTATTAATATACAGTTTTTAAAGATGATCTCACGGCTTAATATTCACAGACGATATCTCTCTCTCAGATATCTGATGCAGGCCGATGTCTCAACTTCTGATCTGGCCGACATCATTTAGTCAGAGCGGTAATAGAGATGACCCACAGCCATCAATGACGGCTGAATTGTTCCATTATTTGTTCAACGCTGCTGCCATGAGAATAAGAGATAAGGCTCTCGTTCGCCTTTAACATTCTTGTGTTGCTCCTCTCACCACTTTACCCTGCTGCAGTCGTTCCTCTCCACACCAGCCCAGCAGTAGCTTCAAGCTAACCATAAATAATTCATTGTTTGAAACGGACACAATGAATACCAATTCTCTCATATCGCCTGGCACCTTCATCAAGGATGATTGCTCGACCTGAGGTCATTAGACGTTATTGGTGGCAATATGTTTTCAATATCAAGCATTCAGTTTGGCACCAAGGTTAGCCAGAGAGCTGCTGGAAACACACTGGTCTGAGTCGATCATTGTGATGAATATATCATGGTGGAGTCAGTTTATCTGTCTGCCTGCAAGCCAGACAAATTAAAATAGTAAAAAAAATATTTGCTGATGGTTTCAGTTTTTTTAAAAAAAACTGCGGCCTCTCTGCCAGCAGTGAATCTGAGATCAGGGACTAGATTGGCATCAACCACTGGAACATGCATAAAAATAGACTTGGCATTGTGCGAGGACAGCCGCATGCCCTGAGCCATGCGGTGGTACTGGAAACTTTAGTTACAGACTTTGGGTTTGAACAAGTTTTATGAGGGAACTTCAGGGTAACTTGGCATGTTTGGACACGATCTACATTCATTGGCTACTAGATTATAGGCTCTTTAAACCAACAATCATGAGCATCTGTTCTCAACATCTGATAGTTCACCAGCCCACGCTGGCTATTATTAGCTCAGTCTTTGGAAAGTAATTCTATTTTAAACAAAAAAAGACACAAATAAAACTCTAAAAAAAACTCTTTTCACAATTTACACCTGGTTACAACCCCGTTCACCAACAACCACTGAAAACAGCTTCTTCTTCTTGCACGCTTTAACTACCTCCCTCTGGACTGAAGCGTGGGTCCATTATACTGTCACTTTACCTTTTATATACTTTTACTTACTGTTTACACCTCTGTATATATACTATACTTATTATTATGCATGTGCATTTACTACATTCCTGTTTACATTCAGTTTATTCATTTGCAATTACTGTCCAATTTATATTACTTTATTTTTATATTTCATCCCTAATTTTAACTTGCACTATTTTATGTTTATACTCTCATTTTGTTTGTACTTGTGTGATCTTCTTTTTTCTTATTTTATACATATTAAATTAGCATTGTTGTTGGGAGCCTGAAACTGTCATCAATATTTTCATTGCCAACAACTACTTGTAATTGTTGTGCATATGATGAATGAAGAACTTGATCTAAAATAGTTGTTTAACAAGTAGTTCCTCTTATCAATAAAGTGACACTGAAACCCGCATTAGGTGATTTGTTTTACCACTTGGGGGCAGCGCAACAGGTTGTAAACACAACACTGACATATTATCACCTTATAAGGTTGATAGGCAGAATGTGTTTTAATAGTTCTTTATTTTCTATTTGAACAAATATCATTGACAGACTTCAGTCAGGTGACGCTAGAGCGAGTTTTGGATTGGTTTGCGTTTATTAAAAGTATGTTTAGTTTTCATAAAACTATGATCGAACTTTATATGAAAAAAACAGCTTCTCTATCGCTGAGGTACAATTATTTCAAAAACTAAAGCAGATAGCATTTGTCGGGGAATGTCTGCTGTTGTGGATAAATATATTTAATTTACAGAAAATCAACATTATTCTGCATTAGATGATTTTTTTGGCCACTTGGAGGCAACGCAACAGTCTGTAAACACAACATTGACATATTATCGCCTTATAAGGTAGATATGCAGCATGTGTTTGCAAGTTAGACATTTACTCATCAAGTCCAATATTTGTTTCCTTTGAGCTCTGTTTTGGTCTCCACCAACTCTTGAGTGAAATATCTGGCTCTTTAGCTGCTAAATGCTCCACTATGTTCACAAGCCGAGTCATTCTAGGAAGTTACTGGTCCCAGCTAAGAAATAGTCCAACATGTAACCCCTCGTAAAACTCTTTTATAGGGATTAAGCAAACACGATATACAGGCTAATAGTTTCCCCCTGTTTCCAGTCTTTAGGCTAAGCTAAGCTAGCCAGCCGGACATGAGAGTGGTATCTATCTTCTCATCTAACTCTCTGCAAGGAAGTGAAATGTCAAAGTATACCTCTTTTTCTTTTTCTTTGTTTACCTCGACTCTCCTTTTTTTCATCCTCTGAACACCGTGCAGGATAAACAGGACGTGCTTCTCCTCTAACATGCTTTGATAATATATATACGACCTTTAGTCTTCAAATATTATGATAATCTGTGTTTTATCATTCTCGCCATCGTCACACCTACATGAGAGGTTAATGCAGCTGACCTGTCGTTTTCTGTGTTAGCTGGATTTTCTCCTGGTTTGCAGATAAACTTGGAAACACAAAGCTGTCTCATAACAATTGATCTGTGCTGCAGAAATCACTTTCAGTATACATTTGGTGTATTTGCTTCCAGTGATTTAGAGTGCAAAAGATCATTTGTAACACATGCAGAAGGTTTTGCATTCCCCTTTGACACTTTCCACTCTGCTTACCGTCAAAAGACCATATCATCTCCAGTCGGTCAGCATCTCTGTGACCTCCCTGTGATATTTGACTCTCAGATGACGCTCTATAATCCACTGAATAGCAGCAGAACAAGTGAAACCCTGCATACAATCTGTGGCATCACTCGTGTGCCACGAACCAAGCAGTGTCATTTTACTGAGTTGCATCTGCAGATGGGCGCCTCCCGTCCACAAATTCAAACCAAAGAAATCCTGACAACTCGTTGACTTCTTTCACTTTCTTTTCAAACACTTTAATTGAAGACTGGGCCAAAAGAAGAAAAGATTCATGACTTGGAATACGCAGGATGACATATACAATCTTTTATTCACAAAGACTTTGAAGTTCCCCTCCAGTAACCTCACAATAAATTTGAAAAACCTCAACACGCCTGCAAGTAAATTGTCAGTTTACAAGACAAAAGCATGAGTAATGACTGATTCCTGCCAGCTGAAAGAGGCAACGCTGTATGTTAACTGCCGCACAGCTGAAACTTATTTAGGCTGGGGTTTGTTACTGGTCTCTTGTTACTTTGTGAAATGAGTGGTTTCAAAATTTGATTGTGCTGATGATGGTGCTGAAATATGCCTCAATTCCTTTTTAATTTAATTTGTTCGTGATTTACTGTTTGTGCTGATGATATTGATTTTCTTCTGTATAGGACTAAGTACAGAAAACACTAAATTCATCATATATTTATATTAGGGCTGTCAGAGGTAAGGTGATAACGTGTTAACGCAAATTTGTTTTAATGCTACTAATTTCTTTAGCACAATCGAGTGAAGATACTGGCATTATATGAAACTAGAAAACCTGAGGGATCCATTGGTACCAACCGTGTCATACTAGCTTGTTGCAAAGGAGGTTAAATAACGCTCAAAACTTACGCTAAATTTTAGAGAGGAAAAACTGTCATGGCCTTTTTCATAGGGGTCCCTTGACCTCTGACCTCAAGATATGTGAATGAAAATGGGTTCTCTGGGTACCCACGAGTCTCCCCTTAACAGACATGCCCACTTTATGATAATCACATGCAGTTTGGGGCAAGTCATAGTCAAGTCAGCACACTGACACACTGACAGCTGTTGTTGCCTGTTGGGTTTGCAGTTTGCCATGTTATGATTTGAGCATATGTTTTATGCTAAATGCAGTACCTGTGAGGGTTTCTGGACAATATCTGTCATTGTTTTGTGTTGTTAATTGATTTCCAGTAATAAATATATACATACATTTGCATAAAGAAAGCATATTTGCCCTCTACCATGTTGATAAGAGGATTAAATACTTGACAAATCTCCCTGTATGGTACATTTAAAAATTTGCGATTAACTATGGACAAAGTAACACTAATATCACAGAGTCATGTCCATCTTTAGTAGTGCAACAAAAACTGCCCTCTCAACACGTTGTCAATGGAAACAAAGTGATTTGTCATTTGTAAAAACATAAAGTTATGTTCCAAGCACATTTTGTAATCATTTTTCATGTCTGTGGTCAACTGTGGTATCTATATCCTGACAAGATAATAATCTATATTTGCAACATGTCCACATGACAGACTACTCAGACATTACTCGATACCAGCAGGATACGATGACACACATCCTGCTCTCCCTAGTGCAATATGAATTTCTTCCTGCATCAGCACAAAAAGCTCACACACAGACGGAGACACAGACACGCACACACACAAAACAATACACACCCTCAGGCAGTAGCTCTGTCAGCAAAAGGGACAACAGGTGTCCACGTCCCAGCTCTGCAGCGGTCCTCCTGGAGCAGCTCGGGTTCACGCAGCCGGTCAGAAGGTCACAGGACTTTTTATGGCTTATTCTAAAAAGAAATGAGCAAAGATGTCCTTTAGCCTCTTGAAACCGAGCTGACCCCGTGTTACCAACTCAGGCGCATCAAAACTTTGTTGAGACATGCAGAATTTAAATCTGGTGGAGAGATTAGTGAGATCAGTGCAGCACATGGAGTCTTGGGGTAAGAAATGTGGCCGTTCTCCAGGCAGGGCTGGTTTATTGCCACGTTCATGTCATATCGAAAACACCGTAATGAGCAGCCTAGTTCCAAGCCTGGGATATTGGGAATTTCTTCCCCCTTGAAAAAGAACTACATAAGTGTCAGCAAAGCCGCCATCACTGGCAGTTACATCGAAATAAAATCCCAAATTAACACTAATATAATTCATTCAGCAAATTAAAAAGGAGCTATACAATGTTTGCTTGTGTCTGGTTTCATTTGTTAACAAATAGCTCCAAATACATATGAGTAAATAAAACCAATCTGGGCTGTTTAAATGATGTTTCTACAAGCGTAGCAGTGGGAATAACAGCAGCTTTTCCCTCCCATTCTGCAGAGTGAATGCAGTATAATGATTAAAGGTTCTCTAGTTGACATTCAGAGTAGTAATATAGCAGCCAACAACTATTTGCTATGTAAAGATATAGAGGAATAATGTCTACCTGAGCAGAGAATGATGTCGCTCTCCCTCTGTGTGTGTTGTAATCAAAGCTTCTTTGTGCTTTGTTGACATAGCATGTTTTTTAGTGCTAGCTCGCGGCCACTGCTCTGCACTGCGCTCATATGGCGGTTACAGTTTAAAACGCAGTTGTGGAAGCGTAGCACCCTCAGGTTAACACCGTTAGCGCTGTCAGCAGTGTTGCCGTTCTTTCCTCTGTTAGCGCTGTTATAGCTGCGA
Source organism: Sebastiscus albofasciatus (assembly GCA_916701655.1). Classification (NCBI taxonomy): domain Eukaryota; kingdom Metazoa; phylum Chordata; class Actinopteri; order Perciformes; family Sebastidae; genus Sebastiscus; species Sebastiscus albofasciatus. The sequence goes on from CAKAOI010047787.1 coordinate 21,442, forward strand.
GCTGTCGGCTCAGCTATCACCATATTGAGAGCCATGTGGAGGCAATAGAAATCCTCCCATTCAGCACCTTTAACTCTATCCAGTTGCATTATGGGAAGTAGGCAAATACGGAGTTTGACCCAAACTGGACTGGATCTGTCTCTTGCAAGCCCTCAAACTTTATGGTTGTATAATTTGTTGTGATGCTTCTTTAAAAAAGGCCTGTGTTCTTAGTCTAAAGTATTACAAGATGGTGCCGCTGCGATCGGTCGCCGTCGGCGGAGCTCCGCGGAGATTGTGTGTTTTGTACTTAACAAAGAGACTGAGATGGAGTTTCATTCCCAATGCCATCAGGACTGTGAATTCTGATCTCTCATGCTGCCCCCCTTATCCACACACGTTCACACACACACATACACACACACACATAGGGCTACATAGAGAGAATACACACACACTCATTACTATTCTATTCACACACTTATATTTATATTCCATATTGTATATAGACCCCTCTCACTGTAAATATTGCCATTGTCCCTACAATTTTTATTCAGTATGATGTTGTTTTGCATCTCGTGAGCGCTGCCACTTTGCATTTCACTGCACATCCTGTATGAGTACGTGACAAATAAAACTCTTGAATGAAAAGTACAAACTGCATCAATGTTAACTCACAGAAAGTCTCACAGCCTTTTCATGAGTGTTATATAAGCATGTGAATGTGTTACGACCGGTAAACCCACAGAGATAAAAAGGCAGGACTCAAATGCACGACTCAAAACAAGGTAGGTGTAATCAGGCGAAGACGTGGTCAAGAAAAAACAGGCTGAGTTCAGAAAAAAATCAGAAATACTAACAGGAAATCACTGGAACGCTTGACTCGGAGAGACGAGGACGAAGTGGCGCAGAGACAGGGAAACACACTAACTATGCACTGGGGAGGTGAGTCTAATTGGGTGCAGGTGAGACCAATAAGGGGCGGGGTAAGTAATCACACAGGCGGGAAACACACAAGGGCAGGAAGTGAAGTTTTCTGCAACGAGAGTAGAGGTAAGTAACACGAAATAAAACACAAAATAATAATTGAATATAGTAAACACATAACCTAAGGAGCAGGACGAGACATAACAATATATTAATGTGCTATAATCACATCTGGATTTCAGAGGTGGTGCAAATTTATGTGTAAAGTGTAAAAGACTCTCCCGCTGTTTGTGCAATCTCAGAAATCTAATTCTGAGAGAGAGAGGTCCTCCTGACACTGAATGACCTGAACTTGTGATGAGGACCGGTCTATTGTTTCCTCACCCGCTGCTTGTGTGGCTGAGCGGGCTGCTCATCTCAGTCTGGACCCCGTTGACTGATGGATTTCCAAACTCTGCATCAGCCAAAGCCATTAAGTGGTCTGCTGGAGCGAAATAGCTTTACCGTTGCCGAGGTGCTGCAATTGGCTCAGCAATTCCTGCCTGCTATTGTCTCAGACCGCTGTGACTAAGTTAATTTCTTGCCAGACAAGCACCAACACGTATATGCTGACACACACACAACAAATAACAAGCAAGAAATACAGTGGATCCCATTTCTAACAACCTCTTTTGTTCCCCTTCATTATCGGTAAAGCGTTCAGACGGAAGAGGTGACCCGAACCGAATGAATTTCCCTCAGAAAAGCCCTTTGTCTCCAGCCGCATGTCTTCTTTTATATTACGAGTCTGCTGCAGGCTCCATCCATCATGTGTTTGAAATCTCCAAGCTCATGATGTGTGTGTTTTTTTTTGTTTATTTTTGATTACTGTATTCCACTTTGAGATTATAGCTGTAAATCCAATTTGATGATTCAGTGACTGAGTTAATATGAAAGAGGTGTGGAAAATGTAATTCTCCTTTGATCCCCTCTTCAATACTTGCTCTACCTGCTTCTACATTATTCATGGTCATATTTAAGAAGTAGGAGATAAAGCCCGTCTTTACATTCACAGTGACAGGCTGGATTGGCCCCGAGGAATTCAGACCCTCTGTGGTTTAAGTGCCTGACATGGTTGGCCAAACACAGAACTGGATTTCCCAGTACAGAACAAACTGAATGCAGTTATTTCCCATAAGACCTTGTGCACACACAAGGGACCCACAGCAACAATTGTGAGACGAAAGACGAGCCGGGAAATAAAAGACAACTTTCTTTTCTTCTTTGAAATGCAGTATGTTCAACAATGAGTTCCAAGGATTGGAACCTCTTTTATACAGACATTGTCGACCTCATGTTCAGAAAATACATATGTACTGCATAACCAGATCTCATGGGAAGGTGTATAAATAGCATGACATTATCAGCACATTGCTTGTGTCACAAGTATGTATTTTAGCCTTTTTGCATGTCATTTGTACGCCTCTTTTTGTGTGACATTTTTACGCCACACATCAAAACTATACGGTAGCGGCCGCAGTTAGGTTTAGGCAACAAAACCGCTTAGGTGGTATTAGGAAAAATGTCGTTGGTTGGGCTTGAAATAAGTACGTAAACTAAATAAAATACGTACGGAAACAACATAACAGAAGTACGAAAACCCATCACAAAAAAAAATGGGTCACAAATGTAACTTCAAAAAATTCCTGTGTTTGTTGGACCCATGTTTCTTGTTTAAATCACTCACTTAAAGGTCATGGTTTAGGTTGATTTTTTAAACTTTTTCTAAGTTAATGTTGTCTGGAAGCACAAGACAAGTTTCCATTTTATCCCAAACTACAAGCTTTTCCAACTTCCCCTAAGCCGCACTAATCAAAATGTCATTACGCAGTCATTTTTTCCATTTTGTGACAAACCACAGACAATTATCACTTGACTTTGTCGTTTCTCTCAGCTCTACGGTGCAATTCAGCATCCTTCAGCTCATTTCTTTTGGTTTTGCATCCCTCAACTGTTTTGGTTCACTCTCACTCTCATCTCGTCTCATTTTCGGCCGCAGCAGGCAGCTGCTTGAAGAGGAAAAATATTTTCAAACACAGCTTAAAATAGAGTGAATAATTGAGTCATGCCTGCTCGATGTGTTAATAAGCCACTGTTTGCTAATATTAATATTAGCATATTAACTTTATGAGGTGATAATTTGTGTTGTGTAATGTATACAGCACTTGTTTAACTTACAGGTAGTGTACATAAACCTAATAACACACGGTAAGCAGGACTCACAGCTTGGTCTCTGTTGTCAAAGTCCTCCACCCTCCATCCTCAGAGTGCCCTCCTGCTCCCGAAAACTTCTGTCTAAGGATGTCATGCTTCCTGGACTGCAAAAATAAATAAATAAATAAATAAATAAATATTGCCAGTGAACGAGATTGTATCTGGCAAAGCAAATTTGTGATAAATAAATGTATTTTGTAGGATACACTACACCACAGGATTCACTAAAAAATGATCCCTGCTATGTCTAAAAACAAGATTGATAACCAGCGGTGAGAACCAAAACAAGTTCTGGGCCATAAAACCAAAACAATGAGCTGAAAGATGCTAAAATGCACCGTAAATCTGAGGTAAACTGGAGATAATAATCTGTGGGTTTGCCACCACAAACAACCCCTTTCACATTACGTGTAGTATTTGACCTATTGTTAATGTAGTGCAGCTTTAAAATGAATATATTTTTGCACTTATTAATATCTCATTCATTTAAAGCGCTGAGGATCCAACAGTTAAAACTCGGTTGAATCTTTCTTGCATGTTAAGTGCTAAAATATCTGGGAATAATTTAACTTTTGAACAACAAACTTTCTCCCTTAGAGGGAACTAAAGTTACCGAACATGCATTCAAACCCCCATAACTAAGTTCTGTGATCTTCATCCACAGAGGACACAAAAATCTGATCAATATTTTCCACCTCTGCATCCAATATTAATGAGTATCTCAACACGTTGTCACATAGCTCAGGGTCTGTGGGGGAATTAAGAGCGATTTAGCAGGAGTCGTATGAAAGCAGGGAGGGCGAGAAGTGGGGAGGCCTGCCAGGAGTTGCGGGTCACGTCGTCTCTCTGGTCCGTCCCGTCCATTGTAGTGAGTGGGGTCTATAGCTGCAGTGCTCCTGTGTCTGGGGGCCTTATCTGGCTGCGGAGCGCCGGGCTCTGTGCTGCTGTCTCCATTGGCAGGATGATAGAGAGAAGGCCTGCCTTCCGAGATAAACCCTCCCTCTGTTCTCCCCGCAGCCTGTCAGGCTTCCTGTTTGCTGCGGGCCTCGGAGAAAATGTTCCCACAACCATTAGACATCAACACGTCTGCACGGTGACAAAGTTGGCCTCCGTGACTGGAGGAGATAGGAGGAACGGAAGATAGCAGGTAAACAGGTATACAGATGGCAGAGGGGGGTAAGTGAGGACAAGGGGATGAGGGATAGATGGAGGCACAATGAAAGAAATGTGCATTTTACCAAGTCATTTAGTTTAGTATTGAGTCTAAAAATCCTATTAGTTTCGACCAGCAGCTACCACGAGTCAATTTGTTGGTCAGCACCCAAATCTACCTCGAAACTTTTCTGAATGTTTCGGCATCGTTGGCAGAGTCGTATGGAAGCCCATTACTGCCACTGTGATGAAAAAATATACTGTAAGTCATTATGATGAGAAACTATCTCAAAATAGTGACTTAGTATCTCAAAATAGTGACTTTGTATCTCAATATTTTGACTTTGTATCTCAAAATAATGAGAAACTTTCTCAATATTTTGATTTAGTATCTCAATATTTATACTTTGTATTTCAAAATAATGACTTTGTATCTCTATATTTTGACTCAGTATCTCAAAATAATGAATTAGTATCTCAATATTTTGACTTAGTATTTCAAAATAATGACTTATTCTCAATAGTTTGACTCAGTATCTCAAAATAATTACTTAGTATCTCAATATTTATACTTAATATCTCAAAATAATTACTTAGTGTCTCAATATTTTGTCTTGGTATTTCAAAATAATGAGAAACCTTCTTAATATTTTGTCTTAGTATCTCAATATTTGGACTTAGTATGTTAATATTATGACTTAGTATCTCAAAATAATGACTTAGTATCTCAATAATGACTTATATATCAATATTTTGACTTAGTATCTCAATACATCGACTCTGGAAATAATTAGTCAATACATTTCTAAGTCAAAATATTGAGAACATTTCTCATTATTTTGAGATACTAAGTCATTGTTTTGAGATGCTAACTCATTATTTTTAGACAGTTTCTCATTATAATGACTTGTAGGATCTCTTTTCATCATCACAGTGGTGGAAATGGGCTTCCACAGAGTTGTGAGGGTCACTGTTGAAATGTATTTTTTTCCTTTAATTTGTTCTCCATCTGTGGCTGTGATCTTGAATCAAATCATTCCTGAGTAACTCGGGGCCTTGGTTCGGTTAAGTTTAGGTTTTTCATGCCAGAGATTCCAAGTTTCATTGAAAAAGTATTAACAATATCCCGTCCCACTTGCCCCTCTGACGAGTTTTTCGCTTTCACTTTTAAAATAACAAAAGCGAAGCTGCAGTAAAAACAGACTGCTGTTTTCAATTGTATTATCTCAGCTTTCAAAATCCTCCCCATGTGGAAATGATATTTGCAGTGTAATTGTATTTATCCTCCTTCAAATGAAAGAATTGAGTTAGCGCTGGAAACAATATCTTAAGACTCAATACCAGTTGACAGCATGTTATAACAGATAACCTTCTATAATGTAATGAAGGCAGACAGACTGAGGTGAGATAGAGAGTAGAGAGGGACGATAGAGGGAACCCCCTAGAGGAGTTTAGGATGGAGGAAGGAACAGGAGGGGAATCCTAATCAACTTCTGTCGTGAGACTCATTTCAAACTTATCGTCTCGGCAACAACACACTGAGCTGTCGGCTTATTGGATCCACCTTCACACAGATTATACGACAAGTCCAACATCTCGTGACTTCTGTGGGTTCGTATAAATCAGACAAATTAGAGCGTTCAGCTCCAGTTAAAGCTTTGTTCTTGAGCTTTTCATACACAATTACTTTGAGGGTTGTTGAGCTTGTCGAGTGTACTTGAACAAGACATTTAACCACAAATTCAACGTGACAGCTCCCTAAAAGTGAAGCCAGAAACATCTTGATCGCCCCCTGGTGGCTGGCTGCAGTATAGGTCATAAACCCCGCCCCCCTCCATATTAGTGGATTGGACATGGGCCAAACTAAAAAGTCAAAGTACACGTCAAATAAATTTTTCCCAAAGATGGTTTCTGTCATTTTAGGTAGTTCTTATCACGCTGATGTTTGTCCAAGTGTTCATTTTTCTGATAAGTTTGGTTTTAATTAGTTATTTGATGCGATAAAAAAGGGGTGAGATGTCATGATTGACAGCTGCTTCGAGTCGCGCAGCCGGAGTTCGGGAATTGTATGAGAGAGGAGATGTAACTTTAACTTTCCATAACCGTAAAATTATGTTTGTGGCATTTGTCACGTGTTTTCCGCAATGACGTCTTGTTGTTTCCGTACGTGTTGTACTAACTTTACGTACTTATTTTAAGCCCAACCGTGACGTTTTTCCTAAACCTAAATAAGTGGTTTTGTTGCCCCCTGCTGGTACTGCACCTTCATACATGCGTGAGTAATATTCAAATCTCTGCGAGGCAAAACATGACACTGACACGCTATCCTCTGGTGGATAAGCGGGTCTAATACACGCTTTTGGTGTGACACCACTAACGTAGCAGCTAGGCGGCTCACGCTAGCAAGCTGCAGCCGTGTTCGGCTCATGATTGGCTCGGGTGAGCGGCTCCAGTTCTCCGATCACCAGAGAGATGGTAGCTCCCGTATCCAGGATATTTTGGCTTCACTTTTGTACAGTGGGAGCAAGTGGAGAAGCATCGTCCATCTGTATACCGGCCTACAGTCTATGAGCCAAACACATGGACCACAATTAAGCAAATCAACAACTAATCTTATTGAGTAGGTTATTAGGTTAACCTATAAACTGTCAACTCACTTGTATATCTGCCCCACATAGGCAACTACTAAACATAGACATTGAGGGTACTCACTATCTAACAGGTGAGATCAGAATCAGCAGGATGCGGAGGGATATGCATCGTTATAATTTGCCAGGGAACTGTGCCATCTGTGGACAATCTGAGGTCACTGTGAATGTGGAGGAAACATCCACTTCAGTGCCACAGCGCTGCGCCAGGCGGCGAGGAGGACACCGAACTGGCAGATCAGAGCACCTGGCCCCTGCCAGACTGTCAGCCTATTTATACCCAGGACAATAATTTGCACCAGGCCTGCTCAGTACCACTGACAAGGAGATGGGGGGTAGGGGGAGGTGGACTGCGTGAAGTTACCATGGTGAAGAAAAAAGTGATCTGATATAGATTCACGTGACCTTCTGTCGTCTTTTTCCCTGTGAAGCTTTCCCAGAGGAGTAAACCACTGACAGTGTTTTCTCCTCCGCCGGCTGTCAGCTTCCAACCAGAGACACCGAGGAGACGGTAATGATGCTGGAACATCTTCTATAGATATATCTGGTTAAAACTAACATGCAACAAAATCTTTACTCGCATGTTCTACCCCAAAAAATATATACAATGGTATATCTGTGATTACATGTGTGTCTCATGGCATAATGGTCCATATGACATACTGTGCCATGTAACAATGAGATCCTGGCATCCATAATAACACCATCTGTTGTATGACCTCCCTGTCTCCCTCTGAATCTTTTCTGTCCGTCATCACTTCTAACTTTCTTATTAACAGGTCAAAAGTAACTCATTTACTAAGGTCAAAGTACTTTGAGTATTTCCATTCATACTGCTTTTTATACTACATGTTAATGCATCACTAATAATGATCCAGTAATATAATAATATAACACTGACAGGGACAAATTTTGCATAATGTGTACTGTTTTGCATTATGTCTGCTAATTAAAGGTGACCTATTATGCTTTGGTGCCTTTTCCCTTTCCTTTAGTGTGTTATATTTGTTTTTTTGTGCATATAAAAGGTTCTCATTCCCTGGGCATCAAATATCAACGCTTTGTCATGGCCATCAGCGTTCGATACCGACGCACAAGGCCCCTTTTAGCGTTGGTATGAGACGCTACGGGCTTTCCAGTTAACTACAATGTAAACCCATCCCAACCAGATGTTCAAGTCCCGTGCGTCACGTCACAATCAGCTGTTCGTTCATGTCCCGTGTTCACAACGTTCAGTGTCATTTTCACCTGACAAATGTGGTAGTTTTAAGCCCAACCATGTTGTTTTTTTCTAAACCTAACTATAGTAGTTTTATTGCCTGAACCTAAGCAAGTGTTTTTGTTTACTTCACATTCAGCACGTGTTTACTGCGATCGAAAAGTTTGACAAAGCGTCAGTATATGACGATCTGGAATGAGAGCACGTTGGAAACACCGCTCCTGAACCTTGCTTGAAGTCCCGTCTTTTCTTCTGTAACATGATGATGTCACCAAGTAACACATTTGCATAATACCTTCCTATAGCGGCTAGTTTGGCATACAAAGCTAGTTAGAGAGGAGCTCGAGCGGAGTCCGAAGAGTTTGGTTCGGTTGATCAATCTAGCAAACCCAAAAAGCAAGTATGCACCTGAAGATGAGCATAATAGGTCCTCTTTAAGACAAAATGCTCAAACTTCTGAAAAGAATGTCTCACTTAGGGACACATTTCCATCCAAGAAGTCCCCCAGAATATAAATGAGGGTTTTCAGATCAGATATCCATCCACATTGTTTGTCAGTGCCGTGAAAAATGCATATTATTGTCACAAAAATCATTCATACATGCATGATGCTTTTTCTGATCTGCCACCAGAGAGGTTTTGTTAAATTAAGGAACAAAATTACTTGGTTAAGGTTCAGAAAAGATTGTGATTATGGATATAATAAATTAGATACCAGAGAAAAAGTTATTTCTATGGCGAGGTCTAGTGAGGACAGCCTTCAGCCATTACCTAATACACTAAATCAAATGCTTAAATCAGGTGTATAAAGCAGCATGTGGCAATGGTTTAAAATATTAAAGTGTTTGGTAACACACTGTGCGTGAACATCTAGCTGCTAAAAGCACAGACAGTTACTTAATGTGTCACAGGGAGAGAGTGAAACAGGGAGTATTTGCTGGAGCAGCTATTAGTCAGCCTTTTTAATTAATAGACATCCTGTCCTTTGGCTCTCCTTTGAAAAGAGGAAAAGCTGGAGGAAGGGAGGAGGCAGAGGAGGCTAAAGACATTGTAATTAGTTATTGAGTGGGGTAGGTGCCTGCTGCAGTGGACAATGTCAGCCAGTGTAACATGAGCGATTCACTGGGTGGGGTGACATTAGTCTATTTGCTTTCTGTCACCTCTCAAGACACCCATGGCAGTTTGAGATAGTGTCAGGCTGTCTGGCTTTGGCTGTCTATCAACAACATTCTCAAGTCCAAATGGGGAAAAACAGAGCTTAACCTTAAGATCAATGAAAGCGTATACCTTTGTGATAATAAATCAATACTTTTCTGCAGGTGTAAAAGGACCTTTCTATTTCACAGCCATCGCAAAACAAGACGCAATGATTCCAAAACGTCTATAAATCATGACGTCTGCCAAGTAGAAAAGTTCAAAAAGTGAAGACTAATGAGCATGGCTCCAGTAAAAGAGCAACATATGTTCAGCTAAATTAATTCTAAATAGCAGCAATACTGCACAGAGTGAAGTGGCAATGTGGCTATGGGATCATTTTGGCAGCCATGTTTGTTATGCAGAGAGAGAGGAGAGGGAGCTCGGTGTTGTTGAGTGGTGAGAACAGGTGGGAGGCTTGTATGCGTGTGTGCATGTATGCATATGCATTCAGGTCGTTCGTGCGTGTGGATGCATTTGTCTGTGGGGGTCCCAGAAGTGCAGAAGTGCAAAGGAGAGAAATATGCAGTGTTGGCAGAGCGGATGTGTCTAATGCCTGATGCTTGTAAAGTTTCTGTTTCCCCTCTGGCTCAGCGCTGGACAGTGATCACAGGGAAGAACCGCAGAGGCTCCCGGAGCAGTGAAACATTAGACTTTGTGACATAACTGCAGCAGGTTTTGTGACAGCTAGTATTTATAGCCAATGCCTCTGTCTGGCTCGTCCTAAATCTGGATTTACATTATGCACTGTTCCTTTCCTGTTTCCAACTGACCAGCCTGGTTGCATGAAATGGTGTAAGAATGACACGATAATGCACAAGGCATTTAGCGTGCAATAAGAACGCCTTTCTTATTTTTGGCGGTGTCGTTTGTATGCCATGTAGTCTGTACTGATTGCAATGTAAATGCATCTGTGTATATATGCTACGCTTAGAGCTAGTGATGTAGAATACAAAGTGAGAAAACAACTTATGGCGGGTCGGCGAGAGGTGGATGGGTCCAACAAACACACGACTTTCAACCAGGAGACTGGTGTTTTGTTTAGAAAGTTACGTTAGTGACGTTTGCGACGTGTTTTCCGTCCTTATGTTACGTTGTTTCCGTGCCTTTTTTACTTAGTTTACGTACTTATTTTAAGCCCAACCATGACGTGTTTTCCTAAACCTAACTAAGCGGTTTGTTGCCTCAACCTAACTGCGAATGTTACCGTAGTTTTGCTGCATTGCTTACGTAAATGACATGCAAAAAAAAGCTAAAATGCGTCCTCATGACACATGACATGTCCTTGTGGTGTCATTATGTGATTCATAAACCTTCCCAAGAGATCGGGTTGAACTGACAGTCAACATTGCTTTTACAATTAGTAAATTATTTGTTACCCATTAACAAAGTTACAGCTTGTAAAACTCTAGAGTGACTTATTAGGAAGTGAGATACAACATTCACATGAGCTTTATTAACGACAGACAACATATTCATATCTAACATAACTATGACTGCAGTCATAGTGTTCCAGCAGCTGCTCCATTACTCACCGTCTGTGGTTAAGCTGTAAATGACATCATTACCGCTGTCTGTCTCACTGCCGTTGAGCTTAAGGTAAGACTAGTTGAGCTGTTGGATGTATTACAGTGGATTGTTGTTTATGAACGTGCTGCAACAATACTCGCACTGTTGCTATGAGCTATAAAAGAAACAACCTCAAACATTTTGCTGACGATAGCTTGTGAGATTATTTGCACACACACCTGAGATTTGTCTGTTTATTTTGGGGATTTGAAGAAAAAGGATATAAGGACGTTCACAAAAGCCCTGATAAAGTGAGGAGATAATTTCCTTTAGAGAGCCACTCTTGCTTTTCTTCTCAAGACAAGTGCTCTGATTTTAAAATAATAAAACTTTCCTTCTTCAAAAGAAATTCTTCTAACCTCGTGACTTTTCATTTCAGCCCATGACAGAGCAGAGGTTACCGCTAATCTCGGTCAACAAACCCCCCTCGCCCGCCATGAAAGACACGTTGGCTTGGACTTGCCGCAAGAGAGGGTCCTTTTCAAATCTCGGGTCAATAAGAGGAACTCTAATTGAAAGGGACCCAAAGATCTGGCCGAGGGAGAAGTACCATGTTATTAACTGATCTGTAGATAGACTTGTTGGCTCTTAAATTGAGAGGGAAAAGAGCAGACCTGATGCTAGATAATCCATTGTTCCCCCCGGACACAAGACTGCCTGCTTGGCTTCATCCCCAGCTGCAGGCACTGGTATCACCCGGCTGAACCAGACAGCAGGTGGAAATAAAAGAGGTGAAACGCTCCCAGAGTATTCAACACTAATAACTTGACAGTTTTGATAAATTAAAAATTGACAGCGGGGTCCTGAGGAGTAAAAGCCCAGCGGTAACTTGACAGTAAATAATACCTCCTCAGTTACAGACAGGGGTGTGTGTCTTTCTGCTCAATGTCAAATGAGATAAATATCTTACTGCTGTGTGTGAGCGTGCATATTATATATGTGTGTGTGGTCAAAGCTTTGTTAGAGAGAGACTGCATCGACTTGCGATGATACACGAGAGAAAAAGGGCAGAAATGGAGCAGAGTTTGGCACAGACGGGACTGTTAACACAAGACCTTTTCACCTTGAAATCCTCCCAAACATAACAGACAGGGATCCATGTGCTTCATTCGGTAGAGCTTTAATTTCCCTCCTTGTAAAGCAATGAGCACGGGGCATCACAGCGTTGTCAATATGATATTGAAACGTATCCAGGGTGAAATTAGAGTGTGGAATTAATCAGTAACAAGCCAATATGCGGCTCCCTGATTCTATTTTCTGTACATAAGGCAACATAAATCATTGTGAACCTCATTAAATGCCCGGCAAGCTCGAGGTAATTTCCCTGGGAGGCCCGCTTGGCTCGAAGCCCCCAAATCCACATGACTGTCTCTAACCTCAGCGGGGCCTGGCAACGCAGAGAGAAAGAGAGAGAATCAGAAAGAGGCAGGTATAGACAGAATCAGATAGAGATAGACGGAGGGAAAGATGGATGACTGGGTCTTGAGTGATGAGCTCTCCTCTATCTCTCTTCAGCTGCTGATAGAGACCGAGGGAACAGTGGACCTGTTAGTGATCGCACTCCGCTCCAGACTCATCTTACATAATAAGCATTTCAAGCTCACACTGTCAGCATATTTCACACCACTACTATGTTTTATTACTGTGGTTTTCTTTTCAGCATATCTTGATATCACGCTGTCTACATGGATGATATTGCTGCATTCACGCAATGTCGGCAATACTGGAAGAACCCCCCCGTCATTCAGACAATGCATTTTCCAAGATGATTGCACCATTTCTAGCCTGATAGTAACACTAGCAATATGCTACATTAGCTCTGTCAGAGATACTTACGTAAAAGTAAACTATTTAAAGGAGCTGTGTGTAGGATTTGGTGGCATCTAGTGGTGTGGTTGCAGATTGCAACCAACTGAGTACCCCTCCGCTCACTCCTCCCTTTCTAAGACTGCGGTAACACCACATTCTCACTCCCAACTCGTCAAATACCGCCGCTTGGTCAGGGCCCCTCAGCATCGGAGACCGACGCACGGGGTACCCCTCTTGCGTTACTTTTGGACGGACCGGGGGGGCAGCATGTCAAGATATGCTTGTTTTCAAAATAAACTTCCATTTTCACAGTTAGGTTTAGGCAACACAACCACTTAGGTAGGGTTAGGAAACGGTCGTGGTTGACGTTAACTTCACTGACTAGTGACTCACGTGACTCGTGATTCACGGGACTGACAATACCAATGAGTCATGTGATTAATGATGTAACATGTCAACATTTAGTCAACGTTACATTTAGTCTTGTACATCTAGTCTTCAAGTCTTGTGTTTGTTTGACCCATCCACCACCACTCCCATCCTTCGTTAGAGGACCCTCACGCTATTAATACTACATCACTTGCTCCAACCGTTGAATAAGTCCGCCGGATGGTTTAGTTGAAAGCCTGGTTTGTCACAAACTGTCGCTAAAGGGTGACTCTGTGCATCGGTTTCCAACAACAATCCTTAGTTTCAGGTGATTACACACTAATGAAAACATAGTTATGTATATCATATTCAATTTCTACTAATAGATCCCCCGAAATGCTACACGCGGTTCCTTTAATTATATGTTTATACAGTTAGATTTGTCGGAAAAGGCTCTGCTCTTTGAGAGCGCTCTTGAAGCTGAAGACTAATAATCTCCTTTTGATAAACCTGCATGAACATTAAGAAGATTGGCACATAAGAAGGAGGTTTGGGTGCAGGAGGCAGCGAGAGGTGGATGTTGTGGTGCCAAATTGTGACTGAAGGTAGGACCTAGGGCGGATCAGTGGGAAAACCTCCCCGAGATGAAAGTAAAGACAGAAACATTGTTCTCAATCAAGAATAAAACGGGCTACAAACATGCACTTATTGAAACATCAAGTGATGGCGTGCATTAGGTATTTGCACTCTGTCTCACCAGATACAGACTGTACTGCTGCTTACTTGTGTGACATGCAAAAAGCTTTTGAACAAATCCATAATCCTGTTTTTCATTACTGTGTAAATCTTGATTTGTGCTCTACTGTTTTTAATCTAAAATATTTATTTCCTGCCTAAATCCTATTTCACTGCTCTGCTCAGCCGTAATGTGACATTTGTGTCTTCTCGGATGTTCTCGAACGACATTCATTCAGTTGTAAACAAGTTTAGCCAGTTTTTTTCTCTTTAAATCAACCGCTTTTATTAATTTGGACAGTTTACATGTTGTGGTTAAACATGCCACCCGAGGGTGCAGAAGCGGTCGTAAAATTACAATAACAACTCTCAGCAATTTGATCCTCTCCGTTAATCACAAAAAGCTGGTGCCAAAACTAATTCAAAAAACGAAATGCTTGTTTACAGTTTACCAAATAACACGCCACAATATAAAAAAACTGCTTTTGGGAATCATTTGAATTTGACTTTCCATGTTGCAATCAGTCAAGCGAGACCCCCCGCTCTGATCTCTATCTGCTGCCTCTGTGATTCATCAGGAAGCTCCATCCAGCCCACTTTCACTGGAGACATAGGTCACTGTTTACCCACAGAGAAACTTAGAGTTGGTGGCTTTCACTCAGGAGCAGATTATCTAACTGAAATCTGTCTCTATGTGTCACGTTCTTCTTCTCTGTTCCCCTCTTCAGCCACATTCCCACCATAGATGCCCTCAGACTTTCCCTCCTTTCCTAATCACCTGATTGCCACACCCATCTACACACCTGCTCCCACTTCCCTCATCTGCTCTGCCCACCTCCTCACCTGCACCATCCAATCACCCACCTAATTCCCGTTCCCTCTGATTAGATCCAGCTCCACATACCAGTCAGCTCGTCATCATGATTGTAATGCGGTTTCCTGTTACCTTTTGTTTCCTGCTATCCAACTTGGATTGTTTATGCCTATGCATTTGGGTCCAATCCCTGTCCTGAATAACCAACCCTGTCTCTCATAAAATTACGTTCCCATACAACTAAACTGCATCCTTTTCGATGGAAAAGTATTTTCTCCTGGATTACGGTCGCACTTTTAAACGGTTTTAAACGTGGTTAAAGTTTGTGTGGCGGTACTGAACACCGATGACAAAGGAGAGCCTCGTTATTTGACGCCCCTGGGAATGAGAATGGGCTGCAATGTCGGAGGCCAAGCAATTCGAATAAGCACCTTTTGAACGGGCAATGCTCTAGTTACTAAAGAATTCAAGTAATGAACTCTCACCCCTCCATTTTTAATTCACATGTGCTTTATATTTCAACCCTTTTCTTGTCCATTAGGTCAATATCTACTCTTGAGTATACCTGCTAAACCTTGCACATCTCATGTATGACAATTAGTAGGCTATATATTAAACTGCTGTAATAAGGAAGTGAAACCATACTGATGGATGGTGATAATTCATCATCAGATTTAAAGGCCGTTTCAATTTCGTTGAGTCCTCATCAAAAAACATAGTTTGGCTGCCGTGCTCGGTTAATATCTCATTCCTTAACTGATGCAATACAAGGTTATTACAAGGAGTGTGCTACTGTATGTGTATGTGACGTATATATTATACGTGAGAGAAATAATATGTTGTGGAGTGTTAGGCTCCAGAACGGGCTCTATGGAGATCTGATGGAGGACTTGAGTTCCCAAATGACATTCAAGAAGACAGAACATCCAATTCCCCCACACATCTCCTCTTTTTCTTTCTCTTTTTAACATAAACGGCTGCTCAAAGATTCACTCAGCCACTCAAGGTGAAGCCATCCCAGACAGTCACCCTGTACAAATGTCCATCTTAAACTATTTGGCTCGACAGTCAGTCGATTTTATTGTTAAAGGAATAGTTTGAGATCTTGGGAAATACACTTATTTGCTTGTGACGAGAAGATGAATACCACAATTATTAAATAACCTGGTTAGGTTAGCACAAAGACTGGAAACAAGTCAAACATCTAGCCCTGTCGAAAAGTGGCTCTGCCTACCAGCGCCTCAAAAGCTCACTAATTAACACTTAATATCTTGTTTGTTAAATTTGTACAAAAACGAAGTGTGAAAACAAAGTTTTGCGGCTTTACACCACACGCAAAAAACTTTTTAAACTTTAGTTTTTGTACTTATTAAACAAACGAGATATAACCAGTGGCGTGACCTTTTTTATTATTATTATTAATGTTGTTTTCACACTTCGCTTATTGTATGAATTTAACAAGCTGCTGCAGTATATCTAACCCTGGCTCTACACTTCAGTCTTTGCCATGTTCGGTCAGTTCGCCAACGTGGTGCTGACGCCTCGGTCAAACTAAGCTCTAGTTGACATTTCCTCGTTTTTACTCGTTTTAAATTTGACCATATGGCCTTAGTGTGGTGTATCCTTAAAAATATATCACACGTAACACCATGTATCTTCTTAAGGAGGAATTAAAAAATGTAAATGACGGTTGTCAGTTGGCATAAAACCAGTTATCTGTTGATCTTTACGAATCAAGACTAGATAATCTGACAACGGCACGGCAGTAAGTGCTAAAAAAAATAAATGTTTGAATCAAGGAGGTGCCCTTTTAGCGACTGTCTGTATGCGACGCACCGGGCTTTCAACTAACTCCAATGTAAATCCACCTGTGTCATTATTAGATGATCAGAGCAAGTGATGTAGTGACTTAGTGAACTTTAGAGGTGCTGGCGGGCAGATTTTGTGACCTTTAGACGAAGCCAAGCCAGCTGCTTCCCCTGTTTCTCATCATGATGCTAAGCTAAGCTAACCAGCTGCTTATGTTCATATTTACCTCACAGATATGATAGTGGTATCGATCTTCTCATCTAACTCTCTGTCAGAAAGCAAATGAGCCAAAATGTCAAACTGTTCGTTTAATTTTCTTAAAGGAAACTAAAATAACTGACTATCTGGAAATAATTATAACTCCCCTATTATCATAAATCCAATGTCACTTTGACAAATGACAATCTTGGAAAAAGTTGATTTCCATTGGAAACATGTACTGTGTGACACAGAGTGAGCACATTTTGTCACATTTTTAATTAATATCCCTAAAACACAGAGGAACCACTCTGTGTGAGTGTTATCATTTGTTTTACAAAGCACTTAAATGTCTGCTAAATTAAGTGTTTCTTTAATTGATTTAGTGCTATCCATCATTTTGTTGGAGTGGTGTGTCACTTTCAATTTTCTGGTGGTGGACATCTGACGTCGGAGCTCACTCGTCAGCTCTAAATTGGTTTGTTTTGACTGACGGGGCCATATTGACCAACCGCAGAGGGATGACTCGGCCCCGCTGGCTGCTCGGGGATCGACTTCCGAATGATCTCAGCGTGTCCGCCGGGGCTGCTGCAGCAGTAATGACAGCGCGTCATGCACTCGCGCACCCTGCTGAGGTTGCAACCGGCCTCTTAGGTACCACTCTCATCACAGAGAGGCCTCCTCCTCTCCGTCACCTCGGTATAGCAGCATCGGTGAGCGGAGACGGAGGAGGAGTGGACGAAGAGGCGGCGGGGGGCTTTCAGGAACAATCCCACAACAACAACATAAAAAACACCCCGATCACACTAAACGCTGACTCAAACCTTTTCACTGGTCAATGCAACTCACTTCTACCAGTGTCCTCTACATTTTATTGCACTTTTATGTATTAATCTTTCCAAAAGCCCTGGGAGGAATTGGAATGGGTTTGTTAAACTGGTTAAATCACTTTGCAGTTTGAGAGTTATTGTGTATTTGTTAAACGTGCATTCCCTAAAGCAAATTAAATCAGATGACCAGAAAACAAGGTGGTCTCCTTTAATACATAGATGTTTCCATATACAGTATTAACTTTGTAGCCAAGGATTCAATTAAGTGTTAAAAAACCGTCAAAAACTAAAAAAAAACTGTTTTAATTAGTCATCATATAGGACTGAAGAGTGTAAAGAACAAGGTCAAGTGACTCCAATTAAATGTGCTGTTGTGCTTAAAATATCTAACATGACAGTGAGGCCCGGATATCCACCTCATGCAACCAGTTATTCAATACACTTAAATATAAAAAAGGAATTGGATTTGAGTGATAATTGATCACACTCAAGGTTGTACACATTGCACTCTGTGTACAATTAAGTTAATGACTACATTACTGATTTTCAATAGGTTCTACATCAGGACAAAGGTGATTAGTACATACATCAGCGCCCATCAGGACAGAGGTTGAATTATTAGCTTATTGATGTGGGTTCGGTGTAATGAGCACAGGTCATTGTGGAAGACGGAGTACCCAACATCTGCAGCTAATAACACACCGCAAGGACAGGAAGGTAATATGAAAGGGAATTAAGAAAAAAGAGCCAATCTGAGAGGTGATGAAATGCAAATTGCAACAGGGGTACAGTTTGCATAAAATCTATTAACACTGGGAAGATGTAAAAAGAAATATATAAATATATAAGAAGGATTTTATGGAAGGTAATGTAGAGTTTAAGGACACTGTTTGGCATGGCTGGCATCATTCGCAGTGTGTTCACAGGCACAGGGGAAATTAGTGGAGATAGTGCTGCCAGAGCTTCAGCTGGATCGCAGTGAAAATACAATCCAGTTACAGCGGCCTGAGAGGCAATCACATCGACTCACGCACTCGATGATGATATCCTGCGAGGACGGCCGCGGTTGCATCCGAAATGTTGTCAGTGGAGGAAACCTTTGGCTGGATGTACTGTGGTGAAACACACAGCGAGCTCCTAATGTCACTACAGTAATAATCGGTGACATTTTTATCTCTGGCTTTACTGTACACAACTGTGTGCTTTGTTTTTCCCTCTATTGCAGTTTGGACATTTATTTTCAGTTTTTTCAGGGTCTTTTTGGGACAGATCTTCTAATACAGAGAAGTAATGTAATGGTAACATACAGTATTATATAGTATATACTTATATATATATATATATATATATGTATATATATATATATATTACAGTGTTCGTACAGAATTTTGTCCAATGGATTTCCATGACTTTTCCAAAACTTTAAACCAATTTTTGTGAAAAATATGTATAATAAATTAACTATAATAATTCCCTAGTACATGTACTTTTGGACAGGGTGATAATTCAGTTTCTTTTATCTGTTATCAGCTCATTTAATGTGTGTTATCAGTCATTAAAAGCCTCATTGACGTGGGTCAGTAGAGGCCTACTACGCTGTAAAAGTGAAAGCCACTTGGGGGTGGCAGTATGGACTGGTGCCTCCAGGGCACTGCAGACGTGCCCTTGAGTAAGGCACCCAACCACCCAACTGCTCCTCGGAGTGCCTGTCCACAGGCAGCCCCACTCGCTCTGGCATCTCTCCATTAATGCATGTGTATATATGTATTTCAGGCCTGTGTGTGTTGTATGTAAAATAATAACAGAGTGAAACAAATGTATTTTCCCTCAGGGATCAATAAAATATATCTGTTCAAAATGTACCTTAAAGGGAGATTATAATAGTCTTATCAACATGGGAGTGGGAAAATATGCTGCTTTATGCAAATGTATGTTTATATGTATTATTGGAAATCAATTAACAACACAAAACAAAGAAAAATATTGTCCAGAAACCCTCACAGGTACTGCATTTAGCATAAAGAAATATGCTGAAATCATAACATGGCAAACTGCAGCCCAACAGGCAACAACAGCTGTCAGTGTGTCAGTGTGCTGACTTCACTATGACTTGCCCCAAACTGCATGTGATTATCAGAAAGTGGGCATGTCTGTAAAGGGGAGACTCGTGGGTACCCAAAGAACCCATTTACATTCACACATCTTGAGGTCAGAGGTCAAGGGACCCCTTTAGAAAATGGACATGCCAGTTTTTCCTTGCCAAAATTTAGCGCAAGTTTGGAGTGTTAATTTAGCCTCCATTGTAACAAGCTAGTATGACATGGTTGGTACCAATGGATTCCTTTTTTTCTAGTTTCATATGATACCAGTAACTTCACTCTATCGGTTGTGTTAATGCATCAAAGGAATTAGAGGCATTAAAACGAATTTCGTTAAACTAATATATATGTACACTGGCACTATTTCTTCCATGGCATGTTACTTCTTGAATCACACAGAAATCGTAGGGGAATAGTCGGTTTGGATAGTAGGCGTACAAAGTACAAGCTTTAACAGGAGAAACCAGAGATTGTGTCCCATGTGTGAATGGTTTTAGCCCACAATAACACTTTGGTTGTGAAAAGATTATAGTTTAGTGAAGGTTAGAGAAAAAAGATTGTGGTTTTGGTTGAGGGAGAACTCCAGAGATTTAGTATTGCACTTCCACAAGGTTGGAGACACATTTAAAAAAAGGAATGGTCAAAATCAATGCAGCAGAGACAGAGATGTCCTGACATTTAGTCCCTAAGCTCCAGAAACACTGCATCCTACATTTCCCACAACTCAAAAGCGTCTTTTGTTAGACTCACCCTGCCCTTCTTTCTTTCAAATTTCAAGCTCCAGTTTGTAACATGTTTTACTAAATGCTTGTAGTCTGCTGAGATAACTCTGACGTCATCATCAGGATTATTTTCATAGAGTTTACACAGCTCCCTGCAGAGCTGCAAATTAAACTGGGTAGTACTGCCAATAGAGTGCTGCAGGAATGAGTCCTAAAACCTGGAAATGAGTTAGCATTTTAGCACTTCCGGTTCCCTCGTCTGGAAGTCTGTGGTTAACACAAGCTTAAGAGATTTTAACCTTTTGTTCTACGACATAAAATACGTCAATAAATACCCCACTCGTTCATTCATGGAGATTATTTTACGGAACAAAATGTTTAAGTATCATAAATGTTTGTTTGCCACAGAGCTTATTTTCTGCAATAATCCAAAACCCAAATGAAAAATCCCATTGGCGTTTTGTTGAGGGAACCAAGCCCGTTCTCATTCCCAGGGCGTCAAATAACGTGACTTTGTCACGGACGTCACCGTATGATACCAGCACCCTTTAGTGGCGGTATGAGATGCAACAAGCTTTCCATTAACTACAATGTAAACCCATCTGTGTCATATTAAATGCTCAGGGAAAATGTGCCAGGAGTGTGGTGACGTAGCTTTAAGAGCAAGAAGAGACACACAGGGTGGGTGAGAGGTGAGGTGGATGAGTCCAACAAACACGAGACTTTCATCCAGGAGACCGCTGTTCGTGTCCCGTGTCACGTTGCAATCAAATGTCCGTTCATGTCCCATGTTCACAACGTTCAGTGTCATTTTGACTGCACAAACATAGTAATTTTAACCCCAAACATGTTGTTTTTTCCTAAACCTAACTAAGTGGTTTTATTGCCTGAACCTAAGCAAGTGTTTTTGTTTGATTCACAACATTAAGCACGTGTTTACTGCGACAGCAACAAAGCATCAGTTTATGACGAGCTGGGATGTGAACGTGTTGAGTAAACCAGTGCGATGCTAACTTCCTGGTTGGCTTACAAAAATATGTCCTGCAAATATATACCCGTAAACCTGTAGTAAAGTAAACTTCATGTGTAAAATCAATAAAGTGCCCCTTTAAATATAAAAAAATGTACACCCTGTCTAGTATCAACGTTGAATAAGACAACGATCTATCCCTATAACCTTCAAGAAATGCCCTAAATTGCCTAAACATAACCAAAAAGATATATACATATATTTGTATGTGTACGTAATATATAGGAGACCAGATTCAAAGACAGACAAAAGGCCAGACTGACAGGCGCCCCTCCGTAGCACCCCTCCCAGCACGTAGACGAACATAAGAACAGAGAGATCTGCTGCTTTGAAAAGCTATTTCGTCCCAGCAGCACACGTCATGATCCCGTTACAAAACAAAGAACAGCATGGCAACCATCAATCAGCCGCCAGATCCTTTCAGCAGACACGTCACTCATCAGTACAGTACAGCTGTGTCCTCAGCACCGCAGCTCCGACCACGAATTAGAGATGATGCTGTGATCCTCGGACTATATGACACAAAGAAGTGAAGCCCAGCGATGAAACGGGAGGCGACTATTATCCTCCCTAAACCCAACAACAAGAGCACAGCGTGCCCTCAAAGTAGCTGTGTACCACTCTCTCAACCACTCACTAATTACAGCTAAAGGGGGGGATGTAACACTCAGCCTGGTGGAATATGCACAGCTATTTATTACAGTAAGAGAGACAGGGAACAACAGGAGTAT
>CAKAOI010047787.1:43548-73096 GCA_916701655.1 Sebastiscus albofasciatus
CCCCCCCCCCCCCCCCCCCCCCCCCCCCCCCCCCCCCCCCCCCCCCCCCCCCCCCCCCCCCCCCCCCCCCCCCCCCCCCCCCCCCCCCCCCCCCCCCCCCCCCCCCCCCCCCCCCCCCCCCCCCCCCCCCCCCCCCCCCCCCCCCCCCCCCAAAAAAGAGGGTGTACTTTAATTTTCCTTTTAGTTAGCAGATCATATTGGCAACATCTCTGAGGGATTTGAATGGATAATCCTACAAATAATGCAAATCCAGGCTGGTTCGTCATTATTCTGAGCATGATAACCTATGGTATATACATGGCTTCTTGTCTGTTAGGTAGGTAGCCCTCCAGAAGCATGGCCTGTTGCATTATTAAGTATTACATTATTCAGGCAAAGAGACGCCCGGCCTTTAACAATGCAGCGCTCTACATGAAGCCCCCTCTCCAAATCTCAGTTTGCACCGAAGCAGCAGGTTAAACTGGAAGCTTGAAAACCACCAGGAGTCAGAAGAATTGATGCGGGTCAGTGTGAAAGGTATTGATAGTCCAGCCCAGAAGCACCTCCTTGTGTTACCTTTCAGAAGTCTTCACTCCGCCGGCTCCAAATGGCAGGGCATTGATCAGAAGGTCAGACCAGATTGGATTCAACTGTCCAATTCACTTCATGTTTTCACTCCTTCTTCTGTCAATTACGCTCCTGGTAACTGAGGTCACGGGCAATCATGGACAGTTCATTGCTAAGCTAAAGTTTAGGATACAGTTGAAGGAGGGCGTAGGAAATGGACAGTACTGCTCTTCATGGCTGGTAAAAGATTTAATAAGATGCTTTGAAGGGAGACAAATAAAGCCATGAAACACCAGTCACCCTTTCCATTCTCACACTGCATGTTTGAAGCTTACAATGAAGTTTTCAATCAAAATGTTTTGTAACTTTCTAAACATATGGGTTCCTTGATCTCAGGCTTTTTTGCCTGGGATATGCCGCCGACAGTAACGTTAATACTGCCGTTGTTTAGCAGCGGTGTTCTCACGACTAAACCACTTGAACGCCGAGCATATCGTGTACACGACTTCCCGTGTTGTAAACACAAGCTCACGAGTTTCATTTGAGGGCACCATATGTTCCCTCAGTCCTATGTTGCCTTGGATCAGTTCCTCTGGTGCCATGACGCCATCGGTCCAAAAAAATGTCCCATTGGACCGAAAGCCCATTTGTCTGACAGCCTGTTATCCCAAAAACAAACCCCACATTGTTCTGAAGGTCCATTGCTCCGAAAATACAACAAACAGAAGCGCATGGCTAATTATTATGCACAATCACATCACTGGACCTTCCTGGTGATTTTTTTTTAGTCCTACTATGGCAAAGGCATGACCCGCCCTACTCTGCCTCTGATTGGCTTACCCTGATATTCTTACTCTAACCCTAACCAATCACACCTCATGCCTAAACCTAACCAACCCAACCAATGAAGGCAAGGAGTACTAGCCAGACTGTCTGTCTGTTATCAGATATTGTTAGCGCCATATCTCAGTTATAGACGGATTTTAACACGGGCACATATCTGACCCCCTGGCTACAGCTCAGCCGTCAGTTGTCATTACAGTCGACAAAAATGAACAGTTGCCGGCTAGAAATGAGAAGCCTGCTTTTGTCTACCTCTGTCTGAAATCATGGATGTATTGTTTAAAAAAAATGACTAAGACTTTTGAGTGTTAAATCTGCCCCCGTCATTATTATAAGCCGTACATGTGCCATGCGAAAATCGAAAACAGACAGGTACTAGTGGTAACTTTGACAGCAACAGTAATTGAAAAAAAATAATAAAACTTCATTTGCATTGCTCAGACAAAGCAACTGAAGCGTTAGTAATGACCCTGTCAACTTGATGAACACTGTGCATGCATACGTAACCTAGACAGCGTGTGTCCTATTGATCCTCTATTGTCATTCCAGTGTTTCTGTCTTGTGTCTCTGCTCCTCTCTGCAGGTGGGCTGTTAGCATGCCGGGCTATCGGCCTGTGGGACACTCGACTGTGTCTAATGTCCTCCTGGCTTCATCAGGTAGTGTTTACACGGATGGAGGTGAGGGTGTCCTGTTGGTCATGACAGACACACATGTTCCACCTTTTCACAGCGGACGAGAGGCAGATGACAGTCAGCGATGTGTCAATCTCTGCGTCTCGACACGGCTCCGTCGAAGGGGGGGAGGAAAACAGGTCGAATCCTTCTGCACATTAATCCAGATGGCTGGCTGCAATTTCAAAAGCCTCATTGTCATTCCCTGACATTTCACAAGCCCCCCTCTGAGCCTTTGCTTATCTGAGTCACGCTGACTGAAATGAGGATCGGAGCAATATGGAATTCAGATGCCTCGCCGGATGATCAGCCTGAACTCCGTCTCTTGATACCGCGGAGGATGATTTTTTTCTGTCCTGATTGTCTTTGAAAGCTTAGACAGAGTGTCAAACGTGAACAAATGGGGAGTTTAAACCAACACATTAGCCGACATGAG
Source organism: Sebastiscus albofasciatus (assembly GCA_916701655.1). Lineage (NCBI taxonomy): Eukaryota > Metazoa > Chordata > Actinopteri > Perciformes > Sebastidae > Sebastiscus > Sebastiscus albofasciatus. The sequence continues at coordinate 46,046 of CAKAOI010047787.1, forward strand.
TTCTGCATAATTTAACATTGATATTTTGAAGGCATTACTAATAGATGCCAGTTGGGGTAGACTAGGCCTACTTAAGACTTCAACAAACACCTGCTTTGAAATGTTCTGTGAAAGCACACTGGAGATGTTTTATCAGTTAGAAACTAACTGTATCAGAGAGTTCTGACTCTATTTGCTGGAGGTCACAGCTGAAGCTAGCTGGTAAATAAAACAAATATGTTATGGATCAGTTACTCATCCCTGCAGAATGTCTGATGGAAATGTTTGAATGTGGTTGCCAGAACAAGCTTTTTTTGTACACTACCCAAAATTATAACTTTATTCTGAAGCAAAGGTTATTGCTTTAACAAAAACACTTTTATTGCTTCACTGAATTTTGTCTGTATTGCTCTTTATTACTCATTTCTAATGGGCTATTTGGTCTAATGGGCTTACAGTATGCAAAACAGCTAACAACAGGCCTTCGTCACAGCATTCATTTTGACTTGGGAAAGCTCAGGTGTTACTGATGACCTTAACAATGAATTACTTTCAAAACATACACCTGTGCTTTTCCTCCTGTGGCATGTCAAAATAGGCTCGTTCGAGATGAACTGCGCCTCGCCTGGAAAGTAGACGATCAGGCGACAGCAGCAGGGGGCGGTGACATAAAGCTGCGGTCAAGTCGGACAGTTTCCAGACGTTTTGAGCAGCCTTCACTGAATTTACAGGAAGTCACAGAAAAAGTTACTTCCTGTTAGAGCCGATCTGTAGGCTACTTGTAGTTTTCAGACCACGTTGGGATTTACTTATATTTGTCTGTAAATATGTGTGGAAATGTGCCTGTATCTGGCATTGGATTCTATCCTTTATTATTTGTATGTCTGCCTTGTAAAGCACTTTGTAATGAGCGCTCGTTTTGATAAGTGCTATATATATATATAGATAACCTTCATTATTATAGTAATTATTATTATCAACCACACAAGATGTGTTTGTTAACTATTACAAGGCAAACACAGAATGTTGTGACTTTCCACAACATGTGGTGTTTGCCGTCAAAACTAAGAAACAATCAGCTCTTTGATCAGGCGATAGCCAGGCGTTTCTCATAATTCCCTGGGTCTAACCGGCATGCATTGCTTGGCGACTGATTCTGCGCAGGCCTGGCTCATCTCGAACGAGCCTAATCTCCTCCATAAAAAAGGTTTATTAACATAATACCAGCACTTATTTGAGGGCACTACATAGTGAACTCATATTGTGCTCAGAATTACGACAATCTAATAAAATGTAAAATAAAGTGCCAGATATAGTAAATGGGAAGTGATTTCAGACACAGCCTGGAACTGGCTAATTCAAATGGAATTTAGTCATTATTAATCTTATTAATTGCACTTGGAGCTTTTCCTGTTATATAAAATGCCTGCTGTAAAAAAGGTTTTATAAGGCAGACAAAATCCTGAATACTTCAAGTTAAAATCTGACTTCAAATTAATGAAGAGATAACAAGAAATTATTGGATAACCATGAATCACAGACTATTTAACCAGAAACCTTGTAAGCTCAGACACACACACACACACACACACACACACACACACACACACACACACTCCACCCACACAGGTGTTTTCACTTGTGTTGCCTGATTAGACCTCTTCTTGGAGCTGTGTGTTCAAACTGGGTTTGATTGACATCTCTCCTCACACTGCTGCTAGTTTTGTTGCACGTGTGGGCGGGACAACTTGCCATCTCATGATTCTTATTGGTCCGTAGAGTTTTGTGACACATAACTCTAGCGTAGCTTTTTTTTAATTAATTCACACATTAATATATTTTTTTCAAACTGTTGTTTTTGTCATGAATACTTTCACACAGAACGCAAATATTATGCAGCGAAAATCAATTTTTCAACGTCAATTTTTTTTGGAGCAAAGACGATTTTTCTGATCTTTCGCCACATGGGTAAAGGCATCAACCAATCACGTTGTGCGGAATGGATATATTCAATATGTACACTATGGTATACAACAACACAGATGCTACGTAGTCTAAACCAAGACGGCAAACTTTATGACTCTCTTTCAACCAGCGCAGACCAGATCAACTCGCTCCGTTCTTACCTTTCACAATAAAAGCCCTAGACATAATACACTGCGTAACTGTTTAGCAGAGGGAACTCAAACTCACTCAGAGCATTTCAAGGCAACTCAATAAAATAAATTACAGTAGCTTACCTCAAACAGACGGCCAGATGCTCCGGGTCAGCAGGATCAACTGTCGCCAATTCCCATAGCTTTGAGTATTTCGCATTTTCATGTCATTTATCCGTCATACCCCAGGTGTGTGTGTGTAAAGGCCTTTAACCGGACTAGAGGTCAAATCAGCCAGAGTAATTGAAAACACCTGTGTGAGTGTGCAGGGCCTTGTTTCATGGGTGTTGTTTGATTGTTGGTGCCATTTAGCATCTTATTAAGAGTTGAACAGGAATTCATGAAGTGGTCAGAACACAGATTTACTGATATTTAACAAATCAGTTTAAAACGTATTATTTACTATACTATATATATTAATTACTTCTTCCTTGGTTACTATTATGTATTTAGTGTACCATATTGTACATTGTTACCAGTAAATGAAATATTTTACACAGCACCTGGATTGTGCTCACATCAGACCATAAGGGGGTCAAAACATATATTTTGATGATTTTGCTTAATTGAGTAATTAAAAACCAGATGTTGAACCAGTGGGGGGTGGATGGGCACCATCTGCACCACCCACCTAAAGAAACCTACAGGTCTGACCATGTGATGATGATACATAAAAGAATAAAACAACACCAGTATAAGACGGTGTCAGCTCTAAAACAATCCCTCCACTGCACCCAAAGTGACAGAGTAATCATGTTTAAAGATTGTGGCAGATCCCTCCTGATGCGGCAGACATCCCATTAGCTTTAGCTGAGAGGATGCGCTTCAGGTTATTTATGACCGGTGAGATTGACCAAGGTAAGAACCAGCAATGATCTCCTTGTCACTTTCACTGGTTTATATCAAACCGCTCATGCTTCATCACCGCCGCCACTGATGGCTCAATCCCCGCAGCAAAAATACAATCAGCGCCGACATTGACCAGCTGTCTGCGTGAGAAATATGAGGCTAGGAAGTTGCAGGGTTATGGTGAGGAGTAACTGAGTTAAACAGCTCACGGCATTTTAGTTCAGTAACTGGTGATCGGTAAAGGAAACTAGGCTACAATGTCTCAACTCATGAACATCCCTGTTCAGTGAATTCAAACATGTACGGGTGTGCATTACACAGCGACACGCCTTTTTGCTGTGCAGGATTAGCATAGTGCTGTTACCCACATGTCAACCTCAATCAGAGTGACTGCTCAGTCAGAACTGAGTTTTCAGGCTTACTGGTGTATGAAATGCATTTACTTCACACCTCTCCTCAGACTTCATCTTAAATCAGTGGCCATTCAGCTCTGATGGGAGGACTTATGACATGTGTGGCTGCCTGCAGAAAACTCAGCAGAGAACCTCACACTCCACAAGGAAACATTGTGGGAAAGTAGATGTAGGATTCAGTAGAATCAGATGTGTCTACTGTGTCATCGAGATGTGTAATGCTACTAGTGTGTGTGCATGTTGTGCTGATGCCAGCAGCAGCAGGAAGCCGAGGATCAAAACAAACTCTGGCTTTAGCCTTGTCAGGGAACATGATCACGCCAAAATGTTTTTGCTTAGAAAAACATTCAATTATATATTTATGTATTTGCTCTGTTTTGTTTATATCTCAATACAGCGTGAGTGCTCTGAAATAGGCACAATTGTCCTGTGCGAAATAAAAAACAAACAAAAGCATCAGTCGTTTCAGAAAATGCCTCGCGGCGACAGTTACATTCAAGTGACATGAAGGGTCGGGGGTGGATAGCTGGGTCAATAAAACATTTTCCTGGGCTGAAGATGTCATTTAAGCTGCCTTCACATGATGAGAAATGTGCTCTTTGCTCACCGCGAGGTCGGGCGCAGAGCCTTGCAGAGTCAGAAGGTATATGTCACCAAAAAGGGCGCAAGGATCGCCATTTACAGTTGCAGCTGTTCTCAGTGGTTGCGCTTTGAAAGTTCAGCAGCAGCTGATGTTAAAATTGAAATAATTTGAACTTTGAGCGCAGTTGTGAGCGGTGCGCCACACCAGGCGACACCGCCCTCCCTATAGGAATATACAGTATATAGGAAAACAATGGCACAGGCAGTGCAGAGCAATTTTACTTACAGCTGGTCATGTGTGAGCAGCTTAACTTCGAAGTTAACCCTTTCCACCTTAATCAGCAGACGGCAAACAAGACACCGTAACTTGGCTTGGGTCTTGAGGAGTTGTAGTATTTATTCACCAACACAAAGTTATCCCTTAAAGGATGTCGCTACTTGTAGCACTAAATGGCGTATGAATGACACGGCAATAAGAACGTCGTTCTTGCTTTTGGAGTGTCATTTGTACACCATGTAGTCTGTGTTGAGTGCAATGTAAATGCATCCGTGTAAATTTGCTACGCTCAGAGCAAGTGACGTAGAATAAAAAGTGAAAGCAAGGTGGATGTGGGTCCAACAAACACAGGGCTTTCAACCACCAATTTCACTGCCCACTTTTTCTGGATCAAACAAGATCACAGTCTTTCCCTAACCATAACTAAGTGCTTCCAGAGCCTCAACATAACCATAAAAAAGTGTAATAATGCAGTACAGTAGTTACAATGAGGGGATGTTGTACTGGAAATTCGGATATTTTGAAAACAAATGAAATACGTTGTCAGTGGACTGATACGTTCAGTATCAACATTTTTGTGACTTAACAACATTTCGGTCATCATTACTTTGCTTCAAAGTGTATTTAGTGTTGCAAATTAGTTGAATGTGAACCTCATTTCTAGGAGAAAAATCTGGTATGACAGAATACAACCTGGGACACCAAGCAACAATGGTCTAATATCGTTTTTTCAATTATTACAAGATACATCAATGTATGTTAGCATTTTGTTCTACCGGGATATTATTCAAGACTGACAATTACACTGAAGATAAATGTTTTTCCAATGATTTAGTCTTATTTAGTTTTCTTTTCAGAGCTGTCACAACACCATCTGCATTTTAAGTTTTAATTTTTTCCAGCTGTGAGCAGCTCCTCTATTTCATTTGGTACAGTGCATCAGGGAACAGTAGTGCCAACCAACAACAAACATAAAAAGCAAACCAATTTAGTAGGCAGACTGTCATCTTTGAGTGTCCTTAATTTTGGCACTTTCCCACTGTGAAATGGTACAAATGAGCTTCAACACAGCAATTCATCAGATGATCTAAAGACAGGCTGCTGCCATTAGAGTCTATGATGTGTTAAAAATGTTATACTATTTCACTATACTACTTGGTATATATCTTTAGTTGTTGCTGATATAGCCTTGGCCTCCCTTTTTACTACTTTTTCATAATGATTTGACTTTTTAGCATCAATATGGACTCAATATACTTGTTATGGGTCATAATGTGAAAATATTTAATTGCTCTCATCCTAACTCGTAAAGCATTTGGTAATGAGTTCTCTAATTCACCGCACATGTCTATTAAAAGAGCTCTTTCCCCCTTTATCAGAGGTGTTATTTACTGGCTTTGCTGGAGTTTAGGTTCCTTGTGTGGCTTATAAAATGGGATTTCTTATCTGTTGGTTTTTTGGACTGATGGTATCACCTTTAATGCGCAGTTAAAGGTTGTCTGCAGGCTCTGTTGCAGACATGTTAATCCCTTATGAGGGAGTGCACAATCATTTGTCCTCAGGCAGGGTCCTGTTGGTCTGCTCTAGTGGTCACCAGGTTTTTGCAATCAGGGCTGGTTTTGAAATGAGGACTTGAGGCGATCTACTTCCTTCCACTATTTTCATAGACTTGCTTTTAATGGTGCATTACAGCCCATGTTTTATAGCAATACTTTGTGTTCTTTTGTCTTATCATAATATCTATTTGTACTAGTTTTGTCTTATTTTATGATTATGATTGATAGATACAACAGAATATAGCTCCTTTTTTATTTAGATGGGAGTTAACTGGCTCTGCAGCCATTTTGCCACCAGTCTTTAAACCAAGTGGAAAGTATTCCCAAAATCCCAATATCTCCATCTCAGAAGTACAACTAGGAGACTGATGTGAGTGGTTTTCCCACTCAGCTGCTCATAATTACGTAGCGCATAATGTGAACGTGACATACGTCTTCATTTTGTCATCACTGTGTGTGACTCCCTTTAACATAACTTTTTGCGGGTTTGCATGTGTCGTCAAGTGAAGCAAAACCTGGATGTCATGAAAAGAGCAGATGGGTGTGATTTAAATATGCCAACATGTTTCCATCATGGTGGGTAAAAAACCTGGGTGAGGAAACATTAATATGGTATGGAACATATGGTTATCAAACCTTCCACTGCAGCGAGCTGATTATCCTGTCACACTTCTTGATAAAATATTGGTGATGTTGGATTCAACCTTGTGTGTGTGTGTGTGTGTGTGTGTGTGTGTGTGCCAAACACTGATCTACTGTAACTTCTTAGCTTTAAAGGTACAGTGTGTAGGATTTAGTGAAATCTCTCGCGGTGCAGATTGCAACCAACTGAATACCCCTCTGCTCACCCCTCCTTTCCAAGCGTGTTGGAGAATTGCAGTGTCCTTCAGGTTAAAATGCAAAAGGCTCTTTCTAGAGCCAGTATTTGGTTTCTGGGCTACTGTAGAAACATGGCGGACTCCGTGAAGAGGACCCAATCACTATGTAGATATGAGGGGCTCATATAAGCTAAAGAAAACACAGCGACTCTTAGTTTCTCTTAAGTGATTATACACTAATGATAACATTGTCATGAATATTATATTCCATTTCTGCTAATAGTTCACCGTAAATCATACACACTGGTCCTTTAAATAAAAAAGCAGAACTATATAAACAAACATAAAATGAAATCATCGTGAGGTAGGGCGCAGAGACTTGCAGAGGCAACAGGTAAAATATCTCCCCAAAAAGGAGCGCAAGGAACGCCATTCACTGTTTCTAGGCAACAACAGTTGCAGCTGTTATCTCATTGGTTGTGATTTGAAAGGGGTCAGAGGGCAACCAATGTCAAAGTTGAAATAATGTGAACTTTGAACGCAGCGCTCGGTGGCGATTTCGAGCTGTGTCCCATGCCAAGGGTATAGTGCTTCTGCTTAGTTGGGTGGCACCGCTCTCCCCATAGGAACACAATGACACAGCCGGTGCAGAGCAATTTTACTGCTAATCATGTGAAGACAGCCTAATGCTGCAGCTAACTAGCTAACTCACTGACTCCATGGCAACAGTACACTTCCTGTTTAGGTCCCTCAAAAGTCCCCAAATAGAAGTAAGACGATGAAAAAAAAAGAATATTTAGATTCTTTTTATGTTGCAGTATCATTATATGTATTTTTAAATTACCTATCAGCGTGGTTCATATACAGATATTTGTGTTGAAAACCTGTGTACATACAGACCAAAATGTGGGTGGTGGGTGGAGCGCAGCGGGGCCACAATGTCTCTGAAAACCCTTGGTAATTACGACCTATTCTATTTATGTTTGTGTTTCTATGGAGTCTTATTTCTGTGGAATGATGCAGAAAATACTTTTTAAACTCTGTAAAACTTTGATATTTCCGCTTCCTCTGTCATCCCAGCACACAAACATTTATCCAGATTCACTTGGGTCCTTTGTCTGTCTCACCAGTGTCGGAGCTCTACCTTCAAACGCAATTAGCCAACGCTCCATCACCCAATCAAAAGGCATCCATAATAACCAGTGGGATACCAATTAGAGCGAGGTGCTCATATCTCCTGCGCCAGGTTTCACCATCCTATACTGAGCTCCATTAATAGGGCTGAGTGGCTGTCACAGACCAGTATATTGCACTTTCAAACTGAAATAGGTCGGAGGCTAGAAAATCAAACAAGATTTTGAAGTTGCAGAAATGGAAACCTATGCCGTGAACATATCTTGGCGATAAAACAAGTGCTGTGATCCACAGATATCATGTCATGATTCAGCCTGTGTCTGTGATGTTTTTGCGGAGGGTGAAGACACTGATGTTCCTCTGACAGACAAGCACGGCCTATAAAAAGCATATTGATTGAACCGAATGGAACCTCCTCACATCTACATCTTTTCTCATCATGCCCATGCCCTTGAGGGTCAACACAGTGTCTTTGGTAATTGGAAATGCTGCCGAACTCTCACTGTGAAGGACAAAAACAATTTTGGCCGGGATGGGTAATAAATGGGACTAATGTCTTTTGCCGTTCAGATGCTGTCTGCGGGGCTGAGTTTTGTGTATACAGCCTACGGCGGTGGAAACGTTGCTCTTCTGAGGTCAGCTTTGACAAATCTCTGAACCCAGCCTGGTATAATAAACCTGGAGGAGAAATGAAACAGCGGGCAGCAAATATAGAAATAGGCGCTATGAAAATAAACTATATCAATAACATTGACTAAGACACACACAAAACATACACCCTCAAAAATAACACACTGCACCATTACAGTGTGTGCTTTTTCTCCAAAGAAGTGTTGAATAGATCTCCAAATAAAACATCAAGCCAGATAGATTATATACATAATGCCAGATTTTATTAGCAGCAACCCCTGAGACACAATAAACATGAATAAAAGGTTATTACAGGAGGTGGACGTATCTTACACACCAGTGCAATATTCATGAATTGAAAATACCTCTTTTGAGAAAATAGCCTGGTGATATCCTATTCTGAGTGTTGTAAATAAAGTCTGATATTCAAAAGTAGTAAAGACACATCAGTGAGCCACACCATTGCACAGGGTGACATTAACCATCATTACCATTGACACACCAACCCGTTCTCATTCCCAACTCGTAAAAAATACCGCCGTTTGGTCAGTACCCCACGGCATTGGAAACCGACACGTAGAGGTACGCTTTAGTGACATAATGTGACGACCCAAGCTTTCAACGAACTCCAATGTAAACCCACATACGATGTTATTCGACGGTCGGTGCAACTGACGTAGTATTGCGTGAGAGTCCATTCAGGGCAGGCAGGAGGGTTTGTTAGATGGGTCGAACAAATACTAGACTTTCAACCAGGAGTCCGCTGTTCGTGTTCCGTGTGAAACTAAAAGTAACGTTGACTTATTTTGTCATGTTATTTTTAACCACGACCCTAACAAAGTGGTTGTGTTGCCTAAACGTAAGAGGGGTACCCCATTGTGTCGGTCTCCGACGCTGACCAAGCGGCAGTATTTGACGAGTTGAGAATGTGTTGAACACACGCTAGTTTATTTCAACACATTCTCATCCCAACTCGTCACATATTGAAGCTTTGTTACGCCCCTTGGCATCACTTTAGATTTCGGCATCAAAACAACTTACTGGTACTTAGGTTTAGGAAACAAACTACATGATTGAGCATAAAGGAGCAGGGTATAGGATCTGGTGTTATCTAGCGGTGAAGTTGCAGCTGAAGCCTCTCCCACGTGCCAGGCGCAAAAATGCGAATAGCCCTCTCTAGAGCCAATTGGAGCAGAGCGTTGAGTGTGTGTGTATGTGGGAAGTGAGTGGTGAAGCAAGAGAGAGAGAGCGGCAGCGAGTAACTTTATCGACTCCGGCCCAAGCAGGACAAGTAAACAGTGTTTGGTTTGTCCGTTTTGGGCTACTTTAGAAACATGGCGGTGCAAGGGGACCTGCTCCCTATGTAGATATAAACGGCTCATTCTAAGGTAACGAAAACAAAACGATTCTTATTTGCAGGTGATTATACTCTAAAGAAAACACACTTATTAATATTATATTCCATTTCTTCCAATATATCTCCCTAATTGTTACACACTGTTCTTTTTAATACTGCTACATTTGTAAAGTGAATATTAAATGTAACGTTGTGAACACCGGGACACGAACGAACAACTGATTGTAAAGTGAAAGTGAAACTTAATGTACAGCGGTCTCCTGGATGAAAGCTTTGTGTTTGTTGGACCCATCAACCATGCCTCTTTCGCTCTTCAAACTACGTCACTACACTCCCGGCGCACTTTCTCGGAGCATTTATTGTTGATGAGTCTACATCGTAGTTAATGGAAAGCCCGGTTTGTCTCATTCTGGTGCTAAAGGGGTGTCATATCGCACGCCGACGGCCATGACGAAGCCTCTATATTTGGTGCCCTGGGAATGATAATTATTTTTTTATTTTCTGTCCCACACACTCCACCCTGCTGCTGTAAATACTCAGCATGTGGATAAAATTAGTTTGTTTTTTTTATCTGAAAATAGTCCCAAACAAATGCACTATTCACTTCAGTTTGAGTAATGTCAGACTTTAAAGATAAAACTACCTTTTCATGACCCGTTTTTAAAGATTTATATCTTCAGTCAGAATGAATGGGCTCGGGGCTGAGTGCCACCGTTTGGGGAGTATTGAGAGGCTGACTAATACACTGTTGGTTTTGGTCTCTTTATGGAATTTGCTGACAAAAATAAAGTCCGCCTTATCCTGTAAGCTTATAATGTTCTCTTTTTGTTGAGACGGTGTCAGAGAAAGGTTGACTCAACTCTGTGCTCATATTGTGCAGGATTGGACTGTGAACCTATTATTATAATATTAACCCCAAAAACCCCGCTCACCTACGTATTACACGTAATTGGAACAGAGAGCCAACACACAGCAACAGCGGTGGAACAATCCCCCATCCATCAATCCATCTTCTCAGTGCTTATTATCCCTGTCAGGGTTGCAGTTTGCAGCAGGGCGAGCAGCACAGCAGTTCAGGCCTCCTCTGCCCCGCCAGGCTCCCTCCACCTCTCCCTGGGGGACCTCAAATGGAGACGTAACCCCTCCAGCATGTCCCGGTCTGCCCCCGGTCTCCTACCTGGCTGGTCTCTTCCCATTAATTTGTGCTTGAAATGCGTCCAAGAGGAAGGTGCTCGGGGGCATCCTAACCAGGTGTCTGAACTACCTCAGATCCGCTGCTTGTTGTGCTCAGTGTGCAATGCAGCTCCGAAATGCCTCTGATGGTACTTTAGTGCAAAGCCCATATTATTACCTCAGCTCCAGGCCTACACACACACAACACACAATTAAAACTGTTTGTTTAACAAGCAATAGTTTGACATTTTGGGAACTGGCTTATTAGCTTTCTTGCTGAGAGTTAAATGAAAAGCTTGATACCACTCTCACTAAATATGAAGCTACAGCCAGCAGCCGGGACCCTTGAGTGTAGGGTTGCACGTTCATGCATGTGCATATGTATGTGCTTATGCACACACCATGGCTCATCAAGATGGGGGACAATTATTTCAGGGCTTAGTGTATTAGCGCATGTAAAACGCTGATCGTAGAATTATCAAATAAGATGATTGATTGACACACAAACAGACAAACCACTGTGGAATTCAGACGTGTGGTGCATTGTTTTTATATTGGGTTTGGTGATAATGAGTGACAAAATATGATAGATGTCTATGAAAGTGCTGAAAACAAGTATTATTAGTAAATATTATCATTATTATTATTTTAATTGTGGTGAAAAACCGGGACAATTTGGTGTTTTACAGATATTTGTTGGGATTTGGGACACCCAGCTTGAAACCGGGCCAATCCTGGACAAACAACTTGTGGTCACCGTAGGTAACATGCTAAACTATCTTGGCTTGGATGTCACCAGGAGAGATTCACTGCACCAGGCCAAGGAATAGTTCAGATAACAACCACCCCTCCCCACCCCCCCACCATAAAAAACAAACTTCAGTTTTACATTTCTGTTTCTGTGCAGATTAAAGAAATGAGATATAATGTGTAAATTAGTGTGCTTTAGAAGTGCACTTTGATACTTTTGGACAGAGCTAGGCTAGTTGTTTCCCCCTGTTTTCAGTCATTATGCTAAGCTAAGCTAACTAGCATCATATCTACTGGTATCAATCTTCTCATCTAACTCTCAGCAAGAACGCCTAGCACATTTCCCCCAAAATTTCAAACTATGCCACATACTATGTAATTAATGGGAAGTGAAGTCGATGTTTGCAGAGTTTATATCACTGCATGTGAGTTACTATGACATTTCTGACAAACTGCATCTACTATACTTTAGGAATAAGATGTAGAATCGAATGCATCACTTCTGCTAATACACCCAGTTCTACGGTACTGCACCAACAACAGTGTTGTGCATGCTTAAAAGCCTCTCCATCACACATAAGTAACCGACATTGATTTCTTCGGGCAGCTGCACTATACAGACAAAAGTCGACTTTGCTGATCCTCTCCTCACAGCCTCAGTCTACTGCATGTGCTGAGCTGCTGCAGAAAGATGCAAAGCAAAGCTAGACAGATCTGTACGTTGAAGAAGTAATGCAAATATGTTCAGGATAAAGGCCTCTTCTGTCTGGTTTTTCTTCAGTCTCTTTACTCCAGTATCAACACAGAAAACTTGCTTTGTGAGACAGAATCATAAAGTCATCATGTTGCTAAATTCACTTGTTCCCCATTTTATTGTATCAGTATATGATCACAGGGCTTAATAAACGAGAGAGGGGTTTATCTGTAATCCAGAGGCAGTGATTGTAAGATTAGATTGTTTATTCAGTCTTTCAGTGTTGGTTTATATTCTGGTTTTGCAGAGGAAGTGATTTTTGTAATGGCTTTGAACAGAGTTTGGTGGGGGAATAGATGAGTTATCAGCTGTACAGGAGTTTTTCTTTTTTTTTCATCGGTTAAATGAAAAGCTAAGCAAATACGCTTTATTTCTGCCAGTAGGACCAATTTAAATGTGTGCCAAGCTGTTAAGAGGAGGGGTGAAACAGAGGACGAATAAAACTCATATTAAGATATTACTGAATTTACTAAACTGTAAATTTACCCAGGTGGATTGAATCTTTTTAACAAAGTCGAGTAATCTTTTACATCTTGGGAATCATATGGTGAAACACATTAACAGGCCCATTTATCAGGATGATTATTATTAATGATTATTACTTAACAGTTTGAGCCAACATTTTAAGGCTTTCACCCTTAAAATCCACACAAACGAACACATGAAACCCACATACTGTATAGATCCATTGTGTTTGCTGTCAATAAAAGGCATATCAGGTGACAACGACATGGATGCAGGTCTCACGGTGCAATGGAAGGTCATGCAACCACATATGCAGGATCAATCAGACAGATTAATGAAGCACAGCCTGCTGACATGACAGATTTGGACACCACCACTGCATCAACGTCCTGCGGTCACCGACCTTACACGAGTCCAATCGTTTATAGTATAGATAAATGTTTCAGCGACCAAACAACCCACGCTGGCCTTCTAACTTTTCAAGGTCTTAGCAAGATTACATTTCTTTCATTATGTCCCATCTTTTATCAACTACAAAAACGACTTTGTTTCCATGAATTCCTGCTTGGAAATTTCTGCTCTGAGGTTCAAATTGAAATTGAAAAATGTAATTGCTTTCTTGCTTATGATAGTGGGTAAAGAATTTTTCAGGTAACAAATGCCTCATTTCTACAGCATGGTTTGGCTCGACTCGGCTCAACTCATTTTTGATGAATGGTCCTTTTCTCTATTTTGTTTTCCACTGTGGATAGTACTCAGCTGATCGCCATAGTGACGCCACATGAAACCTCCATAACATCATCTTCAACACCACACTCGCTGAATCCTTTCACCAGAAACCAAACAGAGGAACGTCTGCACTTTGTCTCCGGTCTCACAAAAAGGCATACAAATGACGAGATGCGCAAGGCAAAAGTGTGCAATAAGAACCGCTCTTGCTTTTGCCGTGTCAATTTGTACGCCGGTGTTCGAGACCAATGTTTGTTTGTTTTTTTAAGTTACGCATTTTTTAGTGACCTTTGTGACGTTTTTTCCATACTTGTGTTACGTATGTATTGTACTTAGTTTACGTACTTATTTTAACGCCAACCATGACGTTTTTTCCTAAACCTAACTAAGGGGTTTTGTTGCCGCCTGCTGGTACTGCACCTTCATACACGCATGTAATATTTACACCTTGGTGAGGCAAAACGTGACACTGACATGTTATTCTCTGGTAGAGAGGCAGGTCTATCACGCGCTTTGAGTACTCGCGTGATACCGGGTTGGTGCACCGTAGTTGCATGTGAATAAAAACATTTCAGTCGCTATTGATGGTAGTTTAGCAATTTACAAAACGGCGGGTTTGTGCAGGACGTCCGTGTCTCGCTAGTGACGATTCTCTCCGACCAATCAGTGGTTTTCGGTGTTTTAACTCCACCTTCTAGTATCGGCTCAGCTCACTCAGAACCTCGACCCAGGTGCTACCAAAAAAAGTACAAGTTACTATCCACAACTTTCACTGATGGAAAACCAAAAAGAGCAAGTCAAGTTGAGTAGAGCCGGGCCGTACCATACAGTGGAATTACGGCATTAGTGCTACGTTCTTGTATCAGGTGGAAGTCGTAGCGAGGTGTTCAGTGTGGATGATGAGCAAATAAAGTGCAGGACTTTGATACCCGAGACAGGGGGTTCACATCCTCAGTCCTGCCTGTGGTTAGGTTTAGGCAACAAAAGCAGAACAAAAGGTTAGGAAGAGATTTTGGTTAAATGTTATCAAAGTTTAGTTTTCTTGTAAACATTTTATGTTTACCTTCAGTCTTTCTCACCAAAATGCATAGTGTGCATACTTGTTGAATGCATTTTTCTCCCTCATAAAACATTTGCAAAGCTGATTTCTGGATCGTTGTGAAACTGTCATAATATCATTTGGCAATCTAGTAGTTGTCCCTGTGTTTTCCTCTGTTTCCCTGTCCTTTTGTCTCCTGTGTGTTTTACCCTGTCAGTCTGGTCTGTCTGTCTGTAAGGAGGTGTGGCCATCTCCTCCTCCTTCTCCTGGGCGGTGGTTGCTGGAGCAGCTGACACCAATCACTCAATCAAGACACACTCTGCAGTATATCAACCCTGGTCTTCCTGCCATTCATCGCCAGATCGTTTTCGTCGCCACAGTGGTAGTAACGCATTCAGGCTCATTTACCTTGCTTCGCTAGTTTTGACTTTGTCTTTGCTCACCTTGTACCTTTTTTGTACTCATCCTAGTGATATACTCACCTGTCAGCTGCCTCCGCTTCCTGCTGTACCTACCTGTTCACTCGCCGACATCATTGCTTCTCCTCGGATCACAAGTGGACTGGAAACACCATCTGGAGGATCACTGGAACCCCATTCCCCATGCTCCTCGCTCCCTCTAAGACTTTAAATCTTAATCCCAGCCACGTCAGATTCTGAGGACCCCCAGCCCTGTCCACCGTTCAATTTATTATTATTAATAAATTCATATATTGTTACAACTTTAAACTCGAGTAGTGTGTGCTGCTTTTGGGTCCACATTTTGTTTACCAGAACATAACAGAAACCTGCATTGTTTACTTGCTAGCATTCTTCTTCTTTCCTGCATTTGCTTACACACTTCTGCGTTGCTTGGCATGTTTCCACCACCTACAGATCAGTATAATAATGTGAAACTATTGGCAGGATTGTGTACTGTGTCACCCTCATACTCATCTTCATGTGTGCGTCCTCGTGCGCAACAAAACCCACTCATAAAAACATCCGTAGTGCTACTAATGGTCAAAAACTCCACAGGGAACCTTTAACCTTGAAGTGCTTTGAGTTCCTAAACATAAAAAAACTGCTTCATTTGCTTACAGGCAGATAAAAAAGCAGAAATTGTATTAAAAATAAATGAAATACATTGTTAGTGAATATGCAGATTGTGACTCGCCAGATACCTTCATTAAAAGTGTGTCCTCAGTGTTGATAGAATCTTAATTGGGGCGGTATTACATTTTTCTCTAAATGTGTTTGCTGTGTTAAATTAGTAATATATAAACACAGTCTCCAGGAGACAGGGGGTTGAACTCAGAGCACAGCGCTATGAAAGATGAAAATGTTTGTGCGCTGAGGGTGCCATACCATAAAACAAGTATAGCCCCAGAAAACGAGTTTACCAATATGTTTTGTTCTACACAGATATCCAATAGAAAGTATGACATAGCAAGCTATAATCTGATTTGTCCTGTCTGTCAGGAATGAACATATTTCTCAAAGTGATTTGTGAGAGGGAACTGCTCACTCGCAGCAACATCCTGTATAGCAAATCTCCCAGTGGTTGATTTTTCAGTGACAATTATTTGTTGTGGGAGTGTTGTTTGTTCGCTCACGGAGCAGATGTGGCCCTGGGGCGGCGGTTAGTGTTATCTGACAGTGTTAAAAATGAAGTGTGATGGGTGTGGAATTATGGAAACTCTGGCACAGAGAAGGATTTTACACTCTCGGAGATAAATTAACACCTTTGTTGTGTGTGTCATGTCGAGTTATCAGGTGCTGCTGCAGAACTCTGCACAGACAGAATGAAGATAAATATGAAACAAAAGGTTGTGCTTTTGGTGACAGTGGAAAGTTTTTATAAATCGTTGACATTTTTTGTTTGTCTCATTTTGTTAATTTGAAAACACATATTGCCTATAGGCAGCGGTGGAAAATAACCAAAGTAGATTTGATTATTTTCATTTAATGCTGCTTCTTACTTCTGCTCCTCTACATTTTAGAGGGTAATGTTGTACTTTATACTCCACCCCGTCTTGTTCCGCTCTCCTCTACGGTTATGGCTACGTTCCAGATTACATACTTTTTCTTTTTACTTTTACTACGTACTGCAGCTGCCCTTACACAGTACATACTGTTGCACGCAGTATGCATACAATTAGGACTTCGTCATAACATTGTGCCTTGAACTTTGACCCACTTGCTCATATATCCGCTGCACAGAGGATAGTGGGTTGCAGACTGCAAAATGCGACTGGATATAGTAAGACATCCTGGTATTTTTGGCATACTGCATTTGACATACTATGTATTGGGACATACTAAATCTTTTTCTGGCATACTAAATAGTACGGTAGTATGGGTTTTTCCTTGTTTCCAGTTTTCAGTTGTTATTTCCTGTTTTATTTCTGTATATCACCTTTGTCTCTTGTTTCAGATACTTCACTTCCTGACTTTGTGTGTTTACCGCCAGTGTGATTTTCCGCCTCGTCCTGACTGTTTTCACTTGTCCCTCATTACCCCGCTGTCACCTGTTCCTCGTTATCACCCTCCTTTCATTGGGTATTTAGTCTGTGTGCTCCGTGTTGCCTGTGCCAGTTTGTCTCAGATTTTCTTAGTTAGCGTTCCAGCCTTGTTTCCTCGAGGAGTCCTACTTTTCTTCTTTGTATTTAGACTCTAAGCCTTTGCTTAGCGTTTTGGTTACCTTTCCCTGTTTCTGGACCGACTACATGTGTACCGTACCTGTTTCTGGCAAGTAAAGACTGTGTTATTTTTGGATCTCACTCCTCTCTCTGTATCACACGTTACACACTACTTTTATCTAATATGCAAAGGAAGATTTCACATAAAAGTGCATAAAAAGTTGATAAAATT
Organism: Sebastiscus albofasciatus; assembly: GCA_916701655.1. NCBI lineage: Eukaryota > Metazoa > Chordata > Actinopteri > Perciformes > Sebastidae > Sebastiscus > Sebastiscus albofasciatus. The sequence continues at coordinate 63,559 of CAKAOI010047787.1, forward strand.
GTTATAGATTAAACCTGTGGTTTCCTACTACATTAATCATCTCCCTATACCCCCCAGATTTATCTTGTGACCCCTTGGTTGGGAGCTACTAGATTTAAATATCTAATTGCATATGCAGAGTAGTCAAAACTAGTTGCACCTCCACCATCTGCAACACAGATGCATCAGTATTAACAACTTAATAATATGATTGTATATTAATAAACCAGTCACTGGGGACATTTTTCTGCAGAAAGTTTACTTTTGATGCTTTGAAGGTACTAAATGCGAGATTGGGAGCGTTTTTATTTCCTCTTCACGGCTCTTGACATGGTGACAACCAAGGAGGGTGAAAAGAGGAGATGTCATGCGTCATCATTGCATCATATTAACACATGGGCAGTCTGAACTCGCCAAAACTGAGCCAATACCAACACACAACCACAGCCCCAGTTGCATTGTGCATGTGTCATACCCCATATGATGGCTCGTAGCTAACAGTGCTAACAATGAAAACAAAGGCAACAGTGCTGACAGAGCTAACAGTGTTTACCTGGCAGGGAACCAAAAGGTGGGTGCTACGCTTCTGCTACGACGCCATCGGTCAGGATGGTGTTGTCATCTGTAACCCAACATGTGAGAGCAGTGCAGAGCGGCGGCCATTAGCTAGCCAGTGGGGCACGTTCACATGCACGAACACGAACTAAAAAACATGCGCCACCGGCCCGGCGATGTCAACAAAGCACAAAGAAGCTCTGATTACAACACACACAGAGGGAGAGCGACTTCATTCTCTGCTCAGGTAGACATTACTCCTCTATATCTTCACATAACCAGTGGTTGTTTGCTGCCATATTAATGCTCTGGCTGTCATATAAAGCACCTTTAAATACATTTTGCTGCTAATACTTCTGTACCTTTACTTAATTTTAATGCAGTATTATACGTTGTTGTATCGGTACTTTTACTTTAGCAAAGGATGTGAATACTTCTCTCTCCTGCATGTGGGATTCAAGGTGTTCCCCTTTCAGTGATGTTTCATCTTTTCTGAACTGAGTATCAATATTTCAGTTGCTCCCATACATTACACTTGTCCTGATTTAATCCCTACATCCCCTACAGAATAATAACAAAACTGGTTTGGAATTAAACCAGAGAAAACATGTTTCCTACAGTACTGGATTCAGTTTCACAGATATCTATGACATCCAATATTTCACCAATTCAAGCCCGTAATAAACCCCAGATCTTTTCAAAGTCAGCCCGCTGTAGGTGGAATTCACCTCATCATGAGCCCACACTTGCAGATAAATGCGGAGGCTGCATAGGTAATGATCTGTCATGTTTTTGTCTAGGTGCGAGCTCTCGGCTTTGGTGTCCTCATCAAAGACTTATCTTCCGGGCATTTGGGGAAGTTCCATCTTGAAAAGCTCTCTGCTCTCAGATTCTTATATTCTCATGCTTAGCATCAGCACATTATCCACAATTTGCCACACTGCTTAAGGACCCAGTTGGATTTATAATTCTGTGTTCGGAGACTTTTATGCAGAGCTTTTCTTATCGCTGATTTTACAGTATCGCTGTATCTGTCTACATCTTGCATGATACATACACAGTACTGCTGTAACACTCGTTTTATTGCCTTCCCAGCACCAGACTGTATATTAAAGCCATTTATAGTTATGGCACAGATGTTAGGTATATGTGATAGAAAATAATTACAAAAATTTACATTTTTCTATTTAAATACAATCGTTATCTGGAGTGGTTATCACCTGAGGAAACATCATGGCTGTGCACAGCTACAAGTACCTTTAACACATGAAAAGCAGCCCATAAAATGTGCAGTTGATTATCGTACTGTGTCAGAACAGAATAGTTTTTACTCTCTCTGCAGGATATAAAAGAGCTAAGAAATACCTCTCTGCTGTTGCATCACTAATATGAACTTTTAAAATGATACACTGAATTTTATTTAAAATGATATGCCCTTGTGTTACATAAATCATTATATATAATTGTTTTTATTCAACAAACGAACCAAACAAATTAGTCCCTAATAGCGTTCAACCTTTTTGATCTCTAATTATATGGATTACTTGGCTAAAACGAAGTGCACTTCATGCATAACAAATGCAAAGAGAAATGTTTATCTGTCTTGATATACTGTGTAATTACCCAATTATACAATAAGCCCAATTACAAGTGATACTAATGATGTGTTTGGTCACTTGAAAATTATTTCATTCGGGGTGTCAAATTACTGCGGTGCGGTTTCAAATCGCTCACCGGAACAGACGTTCTTCTTCTTCTACTGTGTCAAATCTGTAGTCGGGTGTGTGATCCATTGAGAGCTGAATATCTGAAAATGTAAAAAGAAAAGGAAGACAAGTGTGAACTTTCATGTTATATTCTTAAATAATTCCCTTTGATAGAGACAGAGCATAACAAACTGGCTTAGGTCTTTACATAGCCTCGTGTTTTCCTTTTGTTCTTCAAAGTACTGATTCAAATGTAAACTGAAAGAAAGTTAACTTACACCGTCATACAATGCAGTCAGAAGAGTCACCCCGTCTCTTACTGTGATGAGTTTCTAGTGTTTTTGTCTTTGAAGTGCTTTGACCTTCAAACAAATATGTGATCAGATAAACACAACAAAACCAAAATAGTTGATGTAGTTACTCTGCATCTTTTTTAGCTTCAGTGTCTGTGTGTATAAATATCCACTGATATTTAGAGGAAAGTTACGAAGTTAACAAAGGGCAGATGCAAATAGAGCTGCAAAGATTAATCATTCTGTTAAAAATATTAAATTAATCGCCACTATTTTGATAATCGGTTTAAGTATTTTTTTAAGGAAAAAAATATAATATAAGAATATAGAATATCTTCTGGTTTCTTTCCTCCTCTATGACAGTGAACTGAATATCTTTGAGTTGTGTATATGTGTATATACACAACTGAATTTAAACAGGATGCAGTATAATAGGCATGATGATATGTAATATATGTACACAGAGGTGTAAACAGGAATGTAGTATGTAATAATGAGAAGTCCTAAATACATATATACAGAGGAGTAGACAGGAATGCATTATGTATAGAGAAGTCGTAAATATGTGTGCGTGTGTGTGTGTGTGTATATATATACACACACACACACATACATACACACACACATTTAATATGAAATATTTATAGAATAAAATATAATGTAATTAATTAAAGTCACATATAAGTAAAGCAAACGGTAACCTTATGCATTGGCAGCTCCAGCAGAAGCCAGAAGTAACTTTTTAAAAGCTGAAATTCAGTTCAGTGTGAAATCCACAAAGCACATGTTTACCGAGCCAGCTGGTGTGTGATGGCTTTTTACCAGAGAATACCACAGGGACGAGAGGTGGAAAAGATTTAATTGGCAAGTCAAACTTTTTAATGGTTGCACAATTTCTGCTTTTTCAGGAGTGAGCATGAATTAAACTTTTTTAATATTTGAGTGGTTACTTTTCGTCCACCAGAGTTTGACCTGGGTAAACACCTCGAGGAGTGTCAGTTAGACGTCACTGGGACGGTCTTCTCTCTAGAAATAACACCGTGAGTTAGGCTGAGAAGAAGAGTTTAATTTTATATCAAAAATATATCGCTCCTAGTGCAGCTTCTAGGTGGAAAACTGCAGACAATTCAGAGCCGACTTGACTGTATAACCAGATTATGCTTGCTCTCCGTCTCTCGCTGTGGCTTCTTTACAGCTTTTCCCTGTAAAAGTTATTGTCTCACCGTTAATTAAGTGCCACGTGTGTAAACACCCAACAAATGGAAACTAAAGTGGTAAAATATGAATTCAGCTCCCTTGGCGTCTTCGTGCTCAGAGGACTTTTCATTTTGCCATGAAATCATCTTCACAGTGAACACCGGTAATTACGGCACAATGAGATGCAGCGGCACACGATGAATCCGTGAATGTGACCCTCGAGTGTGAAAGACAGTCAGATGGTTTAATTCGGCAATCACCACCCAGCTCAGACACCTGATTGGGTCCGTTTTGTCAGCGCTCGAGTAAAAAATCAACCCGTTTGGTGAGGAGGGATTACACGCACTTCTGCTCTCATTCAAGACAAGGAAAGCTATTATTTCTCTGGTTTGGTGAGAGTGATTGGTTGCTTGTTATCTCTCATCAGTTTATAAAGAGGCAGCCCTGTTGACTCTTTAGTTATGATGGCCACAGGCAGTAGCCAATCAAAGCCTGCTTTTATTGGCTGTTGCTAGGATACCAAACTTTCCATATGTGAATCACCCTGGACATGATGAGATTTGTGCAGGCTTGACACTTGAATGCATTGCATCATTCCACACACTATGCACTTCAAAAATACTCGGGATGCATAAGAGTGGGAAATCTAATGAGAAAAGTTGAACCGGGTGGTGGAGGGACGGACGGACGGCAGCGCGGAAGGAGATTGGATGCCTGCAGGAGGGCTGATATTGAATGCTCTCACATACACTGTTGATGAGAAACGACATGTTTTCTCTGGTCAACAGCAGCTTATATTGTGGTGGTAATCTCCTTTCTCATGTCTCTGCTGGGATGTTTTTACCATCAAAGCCCTGTAGCTGACAGAAAACTTCTCTTTAACAAATGTTTGAAAGCACGCTGTCCGTCATTAGCCCCAAATCAGTGTGTCCTTAAAATATTCATGCAGTTTGGGTAAACAGCTTTCATTTCCTCAATGCTGAGAGAAACATATTACCATTCACGTCATGCTGGAGTCACCGACAATATTTTTAAATATTTGTGTACTGAGTCACTTCTTATGAAACAGGGGTGCAACCTGCATTTCAAGAAATATTCACATTTACAGAGTGCTTTACTGTGCATACTTACTACCCAAGTTTGGGCAAAACTAAAAGAGAACATGAAATATATTTATTTATTTATACGTTTATTTAACTGGGTGGAGGTATAATAAACATAAACTTCAATAAATCTGATGCACTATATAGAGATATAGCTAAAAGCTCATTTTCAGCCCCGGGCAACTGAACAATAATACAAACAGTATATATTACATACAACAAGCATAGTCACTGGATGCATATGGTATTTACAGAACAGTAGGGGTTGTTTGATTTATTAGTAGTTTCTATTCTATTGTCATATATTTAATACCTATACCAAACTGGCCTGTGTTGAACAATACAAATATTATAAATATGCATACCATTATAATTATTTATTACACGGCTTTGTTGAATACTCGATTTTGATTTGTCAATCACGACGTTCTATGGCCCGTTATTTCTTTATAGCAGACTGCTATGGGTCCAGTTCTGATGTTGGACTCTGGAGGACCATTTTTGTGTCAAATTATTGATTTCTTAAGTTAGTAGCCATGTAATAAGCAGGATAATGTACAGCAAGCATGCAGGTCATTGTTGTGAAATAAACCCCTTCAGGGCGATCACGTCGGGGTTTATTTCACAACAATGACTGACTCGCTGTACATTATCCCTTACTCACTCACTTACTTACTTACTTTCTTATTTATTTAGCTTTTTGCCCCGCTTCCCAGAGGAGCATAAAGTGAGCGATGGTCATAAATGGAAGTTAGAAAACTCATCACTTTTGGGATTTTGGGAGCATTCTCAATCTTTTTCATGTAAAGGACCTCCAAAATAGATGTACAACAGACCACAGACCATGGATGTATTAGTAAATAGCCTACAATCAACGTAAATACTTTGCAAATACGACGTTAAATTCCATTTATTTCATGCTATTAGCACTACTAGCTTTCCTCTGGGTCCAGAAAAACCCAGACAATCCTTGAAAGCCACGGATATGATCCCGAGTAAACCCACTTTCACTGCCAGTCATAGAGTTTAAGCTGCAACAAATTCACAGTCAGAGTCTGCTGACAAAAGCACGTACCATATTTCAACCATAACCACAAAGTTCAACAACAAAAAAAGGAAATGACTGTCTCATCCCCCCAAAAGAAAAACAAAACAAAACTCATGTATCCCCAAATTTGTATTTAACCACAAATAGAGTCTCAATTTAGAAGATTTACCAAACACCAAATGCCTACAAACACTCTGAAAACCCCCAGCTGTCGAATGAGAAAGAGACTAAATGAAAAATCTGGTTGGTATTTAACTTTTCTTTTTAAGAAAACCTTGACTTGTGTGGCTGAAAATATCAAAGAAAACTGTACAGTATGTGCTCCATACAATATATCCACATTATAGAACTCCTGGCCTGCACTGTGCCGCTGAGGCTGTGCAGTAGGCGTCTAATTGAAGCAACCTGCTGTGAACCAGGTAACGATACGTCTTCCAGCTGGGAGAGACATGTTAACTGGGATTAGCGCTCATTCGGGAATATTAATGGCTCATTAAGCATTAATAGATCTCTCAGATCAGTATTTACACTGTACCAGCTTCTCTCCTCTAGTTCTGCAAGCTGTAATAGGTACTGATGTCTAGTCAAACAGAAGACGCAGACAGAGCAAACAGTGATTACCAGGTAGTCCAATCAAATGCAAACAAACCGAGGAAGATAGATTCATGCTGAGGTGTCAAGAAAATATCATCATGGGCCTGGGGGGAAGGGTGGGCGCAAAAAAAAGCATTAGCAATGGTGTAATTGGCTGTAAATGGTCCAAAACACTTAATGATGTGGGAGTGGAATGCATGCTGGCACATATGATAATCCCCTTGTAATGAGAATTCACTAGATATCATGGCTTTGTTCATGCCCCAGCATCTCTGAGAGAGCTTAGCCATCAGAACTGTAACAATAAGCCATGGAGTCGGAGATGGCGTGGACTACAAGTGAGGGGAAAGTGAAATCAAAATGGACTCATTTGCTTAATAAGCGGGGAAAAAGTGATATTAGAGGCTTTAAAATGACATGTCCATTATTTCTCTGCGTTTTGGATGATTAAATCAAGTCACTGTGGTGGTTAACGCTGTCATCTCGCAACGCGGCGAGGGGCGTACTTTAAGTGGCGAGAGAGTGAGAAGAATCAGCTTTGAGCTATTTTAGTTGTTAAAGATTAGGATGCAGACAAACTAAGCCTCGCAAATCCCGAGCCCAAGGTGCCACAGGAACAATAATGAAGAATGAGGAGCGTGGATAAACATGTCACAAAACGGTACATGTTTAGAGTCCGGCTTTTCAGCTCAGCTCTATCGCGGCGGCTTAGAGAGAAAAGTTGTCATCAGAAACTCAGTGGTGGAATAAATATATGTAAAAATACTCCATTACACATAAAGTCTCTGCATTCAAATTCCTACATAAGTACAGGAGTATTATCAGCAAAATGTGCTCAAAGTATCAAAAGTAAAAGTACTGGCCCCTGTATATTGTTATATGTAACATATAAGCTTGTTAACATGGTGCATGAATGCATCAGGAAATAATTGTTCAATAATAATCAGTATTAATTCATTGTAATTATATGTTTTTTTACCAATGTAGTATGTTCTTAACTATTGTACATTTTGTATTATTTTTCTTCAAGGATGCCTAATAATATCAGGCAAAGGGACTGGCGATGAAAACTAGCCTCTGAGCTAACTCAGGTACATTTACATTTGTTTGAATGTTAATTAATGTACATCGTCCCTTTTCATAAATAAATTAAAAATAAATATCTTAAAAATAAAAAAAAGTTATGCTACGCAAATTTGTATTCAATTTTTTGTCTTTTTTCTACTCTTTTTTTTGTGAAATAATGGCTCATTTGACCTATTTGCACTCTGAATATGTTTTAAAATAAAACCATCTGAGATATTTGAGAAAATGACTTTTTGGTGAAGCTACTAACAACTCATAGACATCTGAAAGTGAGTCCAACATAAGCCAGAAAGGTTGGGAGGTACACTGGTTTACACAATAAAACAAATAAAATAAAATAAATAGTCTACATATTTTGTATTTTATGAACTTATCATCTGTTTTGTTATGCAAAATTTACCATGAAAAGTAACTTGTAACTAAAGCTGGTTTCTAGCTAATGGAGTAAAAAGTAGACCTATAATATTTCCCTTAAAATAGCGGAAAGAAGTATAAAGTAGTATAAAACGGATATACTCAAGTAGGCCTTTAGTATCTCTTGTACTTAAGTACAATTCTTGAGAAAATGTATTTTGTTACATATTTTGCTGTATTGCAACACATTAAAATTTCAGTGAATATCTTCCTCCTGTAAGGACAAACTCATGCAACTTTAAATTTCATCAAACCCATCTACATAATAGTCTTGTATTAATTTGAATTTGAATCAGCAGAAGATGAAGAAGAAGAAGAATAATGACAGCTGTAAAAGAAGATAACGACGTCTGATAAATGCAGCAGATGGACACAAATTAGTCTTCCGGGTCTTTAAAAACTTCAACAGTTAAAAGTAAAATATGCGAGCTGCCAACTCCAGGAGGTTAAAATTGTATATTTTTGTATAATTAATAAAAGAAAACGATCAAATGTCTTTCATGTGAAATATGATGAGAAATAAAAAAACTGAATGTATCCATCAAAGTCCTCTAAATATATGCAAGAGCTCAACATTCATAACCATTGATATTTTATGTTTTATACATGTGTAATTTCACTTTGAATTCAGGGCTTTTATTTGTAAGGAAGCATTTTGACATTGTGGTATTGATCCCTACCAAACCAAGCAGAGATTTTTTTTAAATCTCTTAATTTCCTTCTATATCATGGTCTAAACTGTGTTTGAAAGTTTTCTCTACACTGGTGTAATTCTGGTAGAGAATACTAAATCATAATCTGTTTTAAAATGTGTGATATGTGAAGGATTTTATTATGCAAACTCCTCTTTATGTCGAGAAACCCTCAAAACCAAGACATGCTCTTTAATGAAAATCCTGGTAGTACAGGATCTGAATACTTCTTCCATCAAAAAAAAAATATTCATCCATCATCCATCATCTGCAACCGCTTATCCCGTTAGGGGTCGCGGAGGGGCTGGAGCTGATCCCAGCTGACATTGGGCGAAGGCGGGATACACCCTGGACAGGTCGCCAGCCTATCGCAGGGCTGACACACAGAGAGAGACAACCATTCACACTCACATTCACACCTACAGGCAATTTAGAGTCAACAATGAACCCAACCTGCATGTCTTTGGACTGTGGGAGGAAGCCAGAGTACTCAAAGAGAACCCACGCTAACACGCGGAGAACAAGCAAACTCCACACAGAAGGGCCCCAAGCCGGATTCGAACCTTATATATATTTATATATATTATGATATTGTATTGAAGAAATACTTGAAAAAAACCCAAAGGAAACTGTACTTATTACTCATCCTAAGTGCCTTTATTCACTAAGTATTAAAATTAACAATACCTAAAAATAACAATAATAATAAAAAAATAAATAAATAAAATAAACAATATATATATATATATATATATATATATATATGTATATATATATATATATGAGTACTTATTACTCATCCTAAGTACCTTTATTCACTAAGTGTTAAAATTAACAATACCTAAAAATTACAATAATAATAAAAAATAAA
>CAKAOI010047788.1:0-17828 GCA_916701655.1 Sebastiscus albofasciatus
CCTGTTCTCCCTCCTGCCCTCTGGTAGGAGATACAGGACCCCCAGGACTCACACCAGCAGACTGAGGAACAGTTTTTCCCCCAGGCCATCAGACTTTTAAATCTATAATTCAATGTTTTAATGAGCTAAACACATTCTTCACAAAAATATATCCTATACTGTATATACTGTATATAATCTTAATACACATGTTCTTAATATGCTTAATATGCCTAATATGTTGTTAATATGCCCTTGTATAAAGTATTTCCTTTTATAATTGTAATGTAAATGTAATTGTAATGTAAATGTAATTATAATGTAAATGTAATATAATTTATTATTTTAATGGAGCTTCCCGGCAAAAAGTATTTCACACGTTTGTACCTGTACAACCGGCGTGACAATAAACATCTTGAATCTTGAATCTTGAATCTTGAATCTTGTCCTAGAATCTTGAAGACTTATATACTGTAACTTTTGCACCAAATGTGTTCTGATTAAATGATTCAGAGCTTAAGCTCACTGTGGCTCAGAAGTGATTTAGGTTATCGGGTGATATTAAGCAAAAAGCGAGGATAATTATGAGATGGAAGCCCTCTAACCTGCCTTCTATTAATCAGTGGCCCCTGGGATTTCTAGACAAATGGTACCAAAGGAAGTGGGATGCTCTCATATAGCTACTATTGATAAGGTCAAATCATGTTTTAATGAGCTAAACCCTTTGGGAAACACTGTAGTGAATACTTATCAGTCCTATTCATTATGTAATTACTGCTTCAACCTGCTGTTGGTTCTTACAGCACTTCCCACCTATTACTGCACATATTTATGACGGCTGGGTTAATTCAATTTATGATCTGCTGGTTGCACCAAGTTGTTCTGTGGATCTGAATCTATGTGGCACCGTCATTCATGTGGTTATATATGTGCTCTATGTAGTGACTAAGGTATTGGCCTCCATGATACTGTATATGGCCATAATGTGTGCATTTATTTTCCCATTCATTTAATATAACTTTTGTTACAAAAAGTCCTATTAACTGGAGACCACTGTGATGGGATCACACCAGCCACAATGCTAAATCAGACCAGGGGTGTAAAGTGGGGGTGGCCTATGGTAGGGGTGTAACGATACATCGATCTGGATCAATATATCGATTCAGCGATCAATGATCCAATATATCGATGCAAAGTGAAAACATTGATACATATCATCATCTTTAAGATACGCCTTTATTTTGAAATTCCCACTGTATATTTATTCTTTATATTAAAAAGAATAGATTGTTTTTCATTTAAATGTCTGAAAGAACTCAGTAATAAAATTGTCAAATCATATTTTAGTTGCATTTTGTGAGTTAATATAAATACAACTGATTGTGTTAAGTAGACATATGATATCGTCTCATATCGATCGCAGGCCCCTGAAATGAATCAAATTGAAATCGCATCGTGGCAAGGCTATCGCGGTCACAAAATCTGTCCACAGACAGACATATAAACACCTCTGAAAAACCGCTGCTGACATAGTTCCCGCTACAGCGGGTGTCTCCAGGACCACATGTTGCCATGATGACACTCACAGACTCACAAGGTGAAAACAATACCAATATCATGGCTGGTAATAATTCAAATGCTAGTGATATCATGTTTATAGCTCGGGGAATATATCCTAATCTCATCACGACATCACTACCCCTTTGATATACTATGTCCCGATGGAGTCGAATCGGCAGAGGCTTTACACTATTCTTATATCATGCACCATGTAATAAATGATTGTTCATTCGATACCGGGTCTCTCCTGATTGAATTTACCATGTTGCCCCGTTAGCACACTACCATGCTAACATTTGCTAATTAGCTTTAAACCATAGACTGTATATAAGAAGTGGACTTAGTCACCGTGACGTCACCCGTTGGTTTGTGGACTGCTGTTTTGAACTTTCATGACAAAAACACACAAAAACACAAAGTTGTAAGATGGAAACACAGACAGACCGGACAACGCCGTGGTAGCGACCTGTCAATCACAAGGTAGCCCCGCCCTAAATCATCCCCTGCTTTATGGTCTATCTGACTCTAAATGGAACCATCATTTACTAAATGAACATCATGCTGTAGTGAAGAAGACTTGAAACTAGAGATTGAGACCGTAAACTCATATTCTATACAGTCAGACTTCTTTTTGCGACCAGTCATCCCTACTGCCTTCACAGTTAACTCCATTAACTCCATGTGAGCAGTGTTACCATTTGAAGTCCTCTCATAGCAGAGGCCATAATGTAGATCCACTTCACTCCATTTGGCTTTTAGTATTTGGGCTCTACACTATCTCTTACATAAATGCAGCGTTTGAAGGGGGGGGTGGTGAAAGGAGTGATGAATGATGAATGGATGGATGGCTGACGAGGGAGGATGGAGATGGAGGTATCGCTCAGTGAACCATTACATCTCCATCCATCCTAACCAGCAAGGGAAATACACGTGTGTGCACATTTGTGTGCTCATTGCTCACAGAAATACCCACACATTTAAATACAAGGCACAAACAATATCTATCTATACACGCTGTATCATTACGAAAGACAGAAACATTGTATGTGGGGGGTGTACTGCAGCAGTATGTGATTGTATGTGTGTATGGGAGATTGTTCAGTCAGGCACAGAAATCATCTGACAGTCAAATATTCCATATGCTGTCCACCTTTTTAATTCAGCTCCGTCCTCCTCCCCAGCCTCCTCCTGCATTAGCATTTAGATTCATGTGATTATGTCAGCATGTTCCTCTCTTTGTGTGTTCATGTCCATTTAAAAGTTGTGTATGTCAGGCTCTACCTGGGGGTTTCATCAGCTCAGTCTGTGGCCACGTCAACCTGTGAGTGAGTTATGCGGCAAAACTCTAATGTGCACGCTGCTCGCAATAGATCGTCAAAAGCTTGATGGGAACGTCCTGAAATAATAAATGGGTGTGAAAGTGTTCAATACAAGCTGATATATTATAAACTTAATGAGTATAAGGTCCAGTATTTTGTTAGAACTGGTTAACGTTGTGAAACAATTAGTTAGGTTTAGGCAATAAAACGACTTGATCATCATGGTTTGTGTTCAAATAATAACGTACCGACTAGGGCTGTCAAAGTTAACACCATAATAACGCGTTAACGCAAATTTGTTTTAACGCCACTAATTTCTTTAACGCAACTGATCTTTTGGAGGTTGTAGCGGCTCAGTTTAACAGCTACAATGAAGATACTGGTATCATATGAAAGTAGAAAACCTAAAGAAGCAATTGGTACCAACCATGTCATGCTAGCTTGTCATGTCCATTTTCAAAGGGGTCCCTTGACCTCTGACCTCCAGATCAGTGAATGTAAATGGGTTCTATGGGTATCCACGAGTCTCCCCTTTACAGACATGCCCACTTTATGATAATCACATGCAGTTTGGGGCAAGTCATAGTCAAGTCAGCACACTGACACACTGACAGCTGTTGTTGCCTGTTGGGCTGCAGTTTGCCATGTTATGATTGGAGCATATTGTTTTATGCTAAATGCAGTACCTGTGAGGGTTTCTGGACAATATCTGTCATTGTTTTGTGTTGTTAATTGATTTCCAGTAATAAATATATACATTTGCATAAAGCAGCATATTTGTCCACTCCCATGTTGATAAGAGGATTAAATACTTTTCAAATCTCCCTTTAAGGTACATTTTGAACAGATAAAAAAATGTGTGATTAATTTGCAATTAATCACAATTAACTATGCACAATCGTGTGATTAATCACGATTAAATATTTGAATTGATTGACAGCCCTAATTGTTAAGTAAGAACATGGTCTCCCGGTTGAAAGCTCTGGGTGAAAGTCCTGTGTTTATTTGACCCCTTCGGCCCGCCCTCTGAGGACATTCTTGCTCTTTATACACGTCATTATACCACGTACCTTTCAATAACGGCCTGGATGCAAAAACGTCCACATAAAAAAAACAGACATAAAAAAATCAACTTTCAACGTATCTGTGGCTTGCAGAAACGTAAAATGCAAACATTGTTTCCTGATGACTGGGCTGCAATCGGACCAGTTATCAGGATTCTTGAGTAACCACGATTGGACGATATGAAAGTATAAACGATTGCCCAACCCTAACTTACACTTACATTTTTGTATTGAATTTATTAGTATATTTTTTTCTAAGAATTATATTTTTTAAATAAAAATTTTAAAAAAATCTCTGTGTGTGGGGGCTTTAAATGTTGAAGATGCAGTAGTCACAACCTTTAGGATTCTGACCTTCAATACTTGCTCCCCCACAAGGTCAATCAGTCAGTGTACCCTTTCTTTAGTGACAGATGAGGCTGGATTAGCCTTACAGAACCAAAACCTACACAACATCTCCAGACTCCGCCCATCTCTGTCTCACTCCAGCACAGAAATGGCTCTTGGTCCACGCCTTTGTTACATCCCGGATTGATTACTGCAACGCTGTCCTCTTTGGCCTTCCCATCAAACTGCTCAACAAACTTAAAATCATTCAGAACTCTGCCGCCCGGATCATCACCCGCACCAGATCCTCCGACCACATCACCCCCATCCTCATCCAACTACACTGACTCCCTGTTAAATACCGGACTGACTTCTAAAACCTTCTACTCCAGTACAAAGCCTTCCACACCCTCACCCCCCCACCTACCTCACAGACCTCCCCCTCCCGTTCCCTGAGCTCATCATCAGCTGGTCTTCTGACCACCCCCACCTCACGCCTCAGCACCATGGGAGCTAGGGCGTTCAGCTGCACTGCTCCCAGGCTCTGGAACTCACCCCCTCCACCGATCCGGCAGTCTGACACCGTCACAACATTCAAATCCCTCTTCAGAACCCACCTGTTCAAACTAGCCTACTCTCTCTAGTGACCATCAGTTCATCATGTGTGTCTGCCTAAATGTGTCTCTGTCATGTCTGACTGTTTTTATATGTTTGTGTATAATTTTATCTTTGTAAGATGTCCTTGGGTATCCTGAAAGGCGCCACCAAATGAAATGTATTATTATTATTATTATTATTATTAAAACATGAGTAAACTGCTCAGCACACGTCTGTTTATTGTCTCAAAACTTCAGAATCTCACTGTCATCCCCCACGATGAGAGGCTCTGTCTGCTCCGCCAACCCCCTATCTGTTGTTATGTAACTAGCTTTCCATGTGCCACAGTGCACTGTGTGTGTGTGTGTGTGTGTGTGTGTGTGTGTGTGCTGATTCCTTTCCACACACAGGGGCTCTAACTTAAACAGAAGCTTCCCTGGAAAACAGAGGTAATTCTTATTTAAACAGAAGACTCCCACTGACAACAAGCACACTCGTCCCTTTCAGTAAAACCTGCCTCACTTTATGGAAAATGAACAAACACAACTGTTAATAATATCACAAATAGGTCCACAAATAGAATGTTAACAGTATGTGTTTGCAATCATGAATAGGAATTTACTGAACCTTTCTCATTACATCTAAGAAATGACTGCTTTTCTGTCAACGCAATGTTAATCAAACATCCTCCACATTATCAATGTGCAGTACAGAAACATGTGAGGGGAAGATCACTGCTGAGTACACACTGAGTACACGCTGAGTACACGCTGAGTACACGCTGAGTACACACTGAGTACACACTGAGTACACGCTGAGTATACACTGAGTACACACTGAGTACACACTGAGTACACGCTGAGTACACACTGAGCCAGTGAAGAGAGCAAGAAAAGACAGTAGCTGTGGCATAGAGCTGTCAAAGTTAACGCAATAATAATGCAACTTGTGATTTATAGGTTGTTAGAAAACCTGATGAATTCATCGGTACCAACCATGTCATACTAGCTAGTCATGAAGGAGGCTACATTACATTAACCTTTATTTAACCAGGTTACACCCATTGAGATTTCTAATCTCTTTTTCAAGAGTGACCTGGCCAAGAATGGCAGCACTACAAACAGTTTAATACGCACACCTTAAAAAACAATAGATCAGCTCAAAGGTGCCGTACCGTAAACGTGCAGGGAAGCCATATAATCCTATTTCAATCAAAGTGCAACTATTGATAGAGTTCATTTCTATAGATTTCACCATGCCTTTAAATTCATTTAGAGTGACTAGGTCCTGGAGTTTAAGTTCATTTTGCAGGCTATTCCATGCGGACGGTGCAGAAAACATAAAGGCTTTCTTTCCCAACTTAGTCCGAACTCTGGGAACAGTCATTATCATCGTGTCCTGAGACCGTAACCCATAATATCCATGTTTTCTGGTTAGAAAGACAGATGAATAACAGGGGGGTCTGCCCAGAATGGCCTTATAGATAAAAACATACCAATTGCTAAGCCGACAAATAACGCTCCAAATTTACGCTAAATTTTAGTGAGGAAAAACTGGCATGGCCATTTTCAAAGGGGTCCCTTGACCTCTGACCTCCAGATCAGTGAATGTAAATGGGTTCTCTGGGTACCCACGAGTCTCCCCTTTACAGACATGCCCACTTTATGATAATCACATGCAGTTTGGGGCAAGTCATAGTCAAGTCAGCACACTGACACACTGACAGCTGTTGTTGCCTGTTGGGCTGCAGTTTGACATGTTATGATTGGAGCATATTGTTTTATGCTAAATGCAGTACCTGTGAGGGTTTCTGGACAATATCTGTCATTGTTTTGTGTTGTTAATTGATTTACAATAATAAATATATACATACATTTGCATAAAGCACCATATTTGCCCACTCCCATTAAAGGGGCGATCAGTTCTAAGTTAGAGCAGAATCCTCATTGTTGTTCGGATGCCTTCAGAGCTCCCTCCCTCTTTTTCTGCCAAATCTAAAAGTACAACCGTTTGCTATTAAAGCAGCAGTAGTCAGTATATTTTTGGCATCATTGGGCAAAAATCCCATAATAACCTTTCAGCATATTGTAATTCATGTGTTCTGAGAGAAAACTAGACTTCTGCTCCTCCTCATGGCTCTGTTTTCAGGCTTTAGAACATCTAGCCCGGAACTTGATGTTCAACAGATTTCACAATGGTGGCGGCGTCACGATCTTTCTCATTTTACAGCTAAACCGTGCACTACAAGATGATTCTGAAAACATCTGAGGAGAGAAATAGACATTAATGTAACAGAATATTGATTCATATTTGATCAGCGCTGACTAGTTTGACCGTTTGGTCAGAGTTCAGAGTGATTGACAGCTGGCTCTCATAGACGGCAGCTGGACAGCAGACCTCAGATCAGCTCTTATTGCTTGTTTTCCTCCGGTCTATGAAATCTTGCAGATGCCGTTAGGAGCACCGGAGGACACAGAGGACACAGAGGAACATGATTTTTTTCAGGTTATCTGTTTCCTGTACTACTGTCAGGATATAGCGACCGTTTTATAAAAATAACTTTGTATAATCATATTTGCTCCAACCTGCCTACTTCAGCTTCAATAGTCCTTGACTTCTCTGTGACTGAAGTACATGCTTAGATCTGTGCTCCTAAATATGTACAAGCTTGTATTCATAGCTGTTATTCTGCATTTTTGTGTGTTTTTCCATGTGTTCATGTATGATGCCTGCATTATTTGTAAAGATACATTATTTATGTATATGTGCAATTATGTGCTTCGTGCATGAATTTGCATATACAGTATATGGACTCCTGTAATTGCATTAAACTGAGCGCAAGCAAGTGTATGTTTCTGTAAAAGCGTGTGTGTGTTAGTGTGTGCATGCGAGCGTACATTTAAACAGAGACAGATGGCTCAGGCGCCCTCCACACCCATGTTCGAGCACCGCTCATGCCGCTCACACTGCGTCGCTCGCTGCGTGTGTGTTCTGTCGCGGGTGTGTTCTGCCCCGCGTGTGTATGCCGCGGCAGCGTGTTACTCTCTGCAGCGACCGGGGCCAGTGCTGCGACCCCTGATGGTACCAGAGAGAGGAGCGCCATCAGACAGAGAGCCTGGACTAACGTGGGAACGGCCCTGACTACACATCAGAGAAGAGGAGGCACAACGTGTTTTATGGCTTTTTTTAAATGCGAGGCTGAATTCACAGCGTGACTCACTGCTGCTTTTACTGCTTAATCAAAGACACTTTAATCCTCCTGAAGGTGCCTTGTATTATATTCTGTGGGCGTACATGAAAAGTACATTCACTTGTAATTGATTATGTGGTACAATTGTGATATTCAGTGATGTACAGATGCTACAGCTACTCTCTCTTCCTGCTCTCTTTACTGGCTCAGTGTGTACTCAGTGATCTCAGCAGTAATCTTCTCCTCACACGTTTCTGTACTGCACATTAATAATATAAAGGATGTTTGATTAGCATTACGTTGACAGAAAAGCAGCAATTTCTTAGAAGTAATGAGAAGGGTTCAGTAACAATCAATTAAAATAATCGTGATTAATCGCATGATTGTCCATAGTTAATCAGGATTAATCACAAATTAATCGCACGTTTTTTATCTGATCAAAATGTACCTTAAAGGGAGATTTGTCAAGTATTTAATTTTCTTATCAACATGGGAGTGGATACATATGCTGCTTTATGCAAATGTATGTATATATTTATTATTGTAAATCAATTAACAACACAAAACAATGACAGATATTGATCCAGAAACCCTCACAGGTACTGCATTTAGCATAAAACAATATGCTTACATCATAACATGGCAAACTGCAGCCCAACAGGCAACAACAGCTGTCAGTGTGTCAGTGTGCTGACTTGACTATGACTTGCCCCAAACTGCATGTGATGATCATAAAGTGGGCATGTCTGTAAAGGGGAGACTCGTGGGTACCCAGAGAACCCATTTACATTCACTGATCTGGAAGTCAGAGGTCAAGGGACCCCTTTGAAAATGGCCAAGGCAGTTTTTTCTCGCCGGAATTTAACGCAGTTCGGAGCGTTATTTAGCCTCCTTCATGACAAGCTAGTATGACATGGTTGGTACCGATGGATTCCTTAGCTTTTGCAGTTTCATATGATGCCAGTATCTTCACATTAGCTTTAGAACTGAGCCGCTACAACCTAAATATTGTAAGTTGCTTTAATGCGTTAAAGACGTTAGTGGCATTAAAACAAATGAACTCTGACAGCCCTAGTAAATACATGAATTAACCTTTCGTCATTATGTTGATGCAAAACATAATCTGGAATATTACATTTCTTTCATAAAACGCATTTGTGGTTGCAAATTAGTAGCATAGGAATATCATTTGTAGAAGATAGGGTTGATGACCGTGACCTGAGTGTTGATAGAAGGACCTGTCTTTGTTGGTTTTGGTCTTTTCATGGGATTTGTTGACAGTAAGTCAAATATAGAATGTCACCAGACTTCTCCTGTGATGCAGGTGTGAGTTTAGTGTTCTGCCTGAACTTAAACTGGTATGTTCCACATTTACTCATGGCAATTATATACCCATTTCCAACGCGTACGCTGTCGTTAATAATCAGAGGAACAAGAAAAGCAGGTATATTTCCAATCTCTCATAAGTGAAGTTATTACTCCGCCAGATGACAAAGCCCACAGGCCTAGTTAGGAGGCCTATCATCCTCGCACCGGTTCTCTTCAGTGGACTCAGGGCTGTCATAAATGCAGCTGATTAAATCAATTAAAATCTTCTCAGTGGCACCATGGTGAAGTAGGCGTCAATAGACTTCCTATTCAAACCTGTCGTTCATCCTGATTGGGAAAAAAAAAAAGAGGAGCGAGCTCTGTGATTGCTCGCTTGGCTGTTTGATTGTAGGTCAAGTGCTGGGCGTTTGGCTGCGTCTGAGCTTGATTAGGTTTTATTATTCAAAAACAGACCTTTTCATGAAGAGATTGGAGACTCAAGGGGGAACTGACGACCAAATTGGAGCCGGACTTCCAAGCCGTGGTTAGATTTGGCAGTTTCCCTTAATGCTTTCCCTCTCATCTCAGTCGTAGTTGGGAACATTCTGAAGATTACAGATCCCAAAGAAGAAAGCACTCTCTCTCTCTCCCCGCAGAGTTTGACAGGATGACGAGCCGGTCAGGACCACGCACAACTTGAAATGATTTCCTCGGCTGGGCGTCTTTGATAGCTCGGTGTGGGGGCAGACGCATTGCCCAGCGAGTGACACGGACCAAAACAAGTGTTTCCTTTCAGCTTCTCTCTCTCTCTGCGCTGCTCCAACTCTCTGTTGAATAAACACACATACATGCACACATCAAGACAAATATGCATGTGAAGCACAACGACACACCGACACACCGTCACTGTGTTGCAGATGAGAACAGGAGAAGTGCACTTTGAATTATTAAGCTAAGCTGATAAAAATAGGTGTTCAGAAGAGGCCCTATTAAATATTCAGAGCCGTATCTTAAGCGAGTCACGGCTGATAGTGGAGAGCGCTTTCCGTGCATCCTTCTGCACGCTGATTTCATAGATGCGAGGCTTGGATGAGAAACTCCCCCGGGAGGAATATGATTTACATCACAAATTATGTTTCTTAATGTTTTGGCCCAAAATGAGAAAGTGTTACACGGATCCTCTCACACAGCACTGACCAAGACAAACAGCTTTCAGTTGGTTGTTTGGGGCTGCGTGAAATAAAGAATGGAAATGAATAAACAAAAGTGGCGGTTGGTTTTGGTTATGTATTTTGCTTTGATGTCATGCTCGCTGATTACATCCACCCGCGCTGTATATCTACATAAATATGAGTCAGAAAAGTTTTATTGTTTAGAGATATCCATCACTTTTTCTAAGCCCCTAAATACTTTGAATTTCTCTCGGGGCTGTCAATCCATTCAATTATTTAATCGCATGATTGTTCATAGTTAATCACAAATTAATTACACGTTTTTTATCTGTTCAAAATGAACCTTAAAGGGAGATTTGAAAAGTATTTAATCCTCTTATCAACATGGGAGTGGGCAAATATGCTGCTTTATGCAAATGTATGTATATATTTATTATTGTAAATCAGTTAACAACACAAAACAATGACAGATATTGTCCAGAAACCCTCAAAGGTCCTGCATTTAGCATAAAACAATATGCTCCAATCAGAACATGTCAAACTGCAGCCCAACAGGCAACAACAGCTGTCAGTGTGTCAGTGTGCTGACTTGACTATGACTTGCCCCAAACTGCATGTGATTATCATAAAGTGGGCATGTCTGTAAAGGGGAGACTCGTGGGTACCCAGAGAACCCATTTACATTCACTGATCTGGAGGTCAGAGGTCAAGGGACGCCTTTGAAAATGGACAGGACAGTTTTCCTCAACAAAATGTAGCATAAGTTTGGAGCGTTATTTAACCACATGGTTTTATAGTTTCATATGATACCAGTATCTTCACTCTAGTTTTAAAACTGAGCCCGCTACAACCTCCGAAATATTGAATAGCGGCCCGGCCAAACGGCGGCCTGTCCTATTATTAAGAGGGTAATTAAAAATCGCAAGTTTCGTTAATGCATTAAAGAAATTAGTGGCGTTAAAACAAATTTGCGTTAATGCGTTAATATTGTTTTAAATTTGACAGCTCTAATTTCTCTATAACATTACAAAGAAGTATACTGTACTAATAACATATAAAGTGATAAATGTTTCATATGTGAATATATTTACAGTATATTACTTGTAACTACATAAAGTACCTTTTAATTTAACACTTATCAGTATGATGTAAATCTATTTTAGTGGACTATACCAAATATGTGAACATAGCAAAATGACTCAAGTTGTACGTTCGTATAGTTATTTAAAATGCACAGTTTTGGAATACCTGACATCAGAAATATTTCGTGAAATAACCAAACGTGTTTAAATTGTGCAAAAATGTTGCATTTATGTAGGTGCCCATAGCTCATTGAGAAAATATGTTTTCAGGGCCTTTAAAGGTGCAGTATGTAGGATTTGGTGGCATCTAGCAGTGAGGTTGCAGATTGCAACCAACTGGAATTTTTGCCAAGCGTGTAGGAGAACTACGGTGGCTGATGCGAGCATGTGAAAACGTGAATGGTCCTCTCGAGAACCAGTGTTTGGTTTGTCTGTTCTGGGCTACTGTAGAAACATGGCTGCCGGCACTCCCTACAGTATGTAGATATAAATGCTCATTCTAAGGTAAAGAAAACACAACTATTCTTATTTTCAGGTGATTATACACTATAGAAAACATGCTTATTAATATTATATTCTAGTCAATAGATCCCCCTAAATGCTACACACTATTCCTTTAAAATACAGCTTACCCTTTTCTACAGAAGGTAGGTAATGTTTGTACTTTCATTAGGACAATAAACACTACTAAAATGTATAGATCTGATTCTGTATATTCAAACATACCAAACAAGGCAATAGTGAGTAATCTGAGTAACCCCCGCTCACTGCTTGACCCCTACTAAAGTAGGGCCTAAGGTTATACCCTTTTGGAACTAATGGAATCACAGCTTTTGGCCAAAATTTCAAAAATGTTGGGCACCCTGGACTTCTAACCCCCAAAAGGCACCACTAGACCACACTGTCAACACTCATACCAAATTTGATGTTCCTAAGTTAAATAGTTTCAGAGTTCTGCTCCGGAAACGAAAGTGTGACACGCAAGCGGACGGACGGACGGACGGACGGACGGACACGTGGAGCGCTGTATACCCCCGACTACGTTGTCGCGGGGGTATAATAATGTTATTGCATGGCCTGTAAAGTAAATACAGTCATTTCACATACACAGCTCCATTATATTACAGCAACCCACAGTATGTTGGGATTGAAAGGCATGAGGAAATGATGCTATCAGTGCACAGACTCTGTTATTGTCTTCTCTTCTCAAACACATGCTGAAGTCAGGGTTTCTTCACACTGCTGGAGGGCTCAGATTCTGACCTGATTATGTAGCTACAGCTTAAGACTCCTTACAGTAAGTTTCACACATACAGTGGCATAGCCCCTAAACCGTGATTCACTCCCACCATGTGAGGAGATGTGTGTGTATAAAGCATATCTCATGCATCATCCAGTTTGTGACATTTTTGGTATTTTTCTTCAGCTTGCGTTCAAATACCAGCGAAGCTCACCTACTATTGACCTACTACCTACTACTACTACTATTTATTGACTATCAACCAATATACTCAAACTCTGCATGACATTAGCATGAACAAATTGACTAATATCTCCGATTGTCAGATAAATGATATCAATATCCTCTTGGTCCCTTTAGAAATGTCACACTGTGACCTAACCTACAGCTGACAGCTCTGACCCTCAAGGAAACGTGGGGGGAAAAGAGCCGGTGGCATCAGGTCATCTGTCTCATCAACATGCAGGCAGCCTGCCTGCTGTAATCCAGCATGTTATCATGTGTCAGGTCAGATCTCCAAACCAAACAGGTCATATATTAGCAAGCTAATGTTAGTTTTTTCAGTCAGTTCATTTATCTAAGCCACAGCTTCACCTGACAGTTACTGGGTAGAAATATCTAGTGACAACTAGTCTCTACGTAACAACTAGTTTGTGTTGTAAATAAATAAATAAATTTAGTGATAAGCAACTAGACCAGAGGTCAGCAACCTTTACTATCAAAAGAGCCATTTAAGGCAAACAAAAAATCTGTCTGGAGCCGCAAAACATGTGATCATTGTGATGAAGGTAACACAGTTTATAGTCTAAGTGTATAGTATATAAGTCTAATGCAGTGAGGGCCAAAGAGACAATGTACTATGGAGTATTAGGGCCACATTGAGGGAAACAAAATCTGAGATTTACAGAATAAAGTCAGAACTTCACTAGAAAAAAAAGTTGTAATATTATGAGAATAAAGTCAGAACTTTACGAGAAAAAGTCATAATTTTATGAGAAAGAAGTCAAAAGTTTACGAGAAAAAAAGTCGGAATATTACAAGAATTGTAAAGTCATAACTTTACGAGAAAAAAAAGGTAAAATTGCTACTTTATAATATTATGACTTTATTCTCGTAATATCAGACGACTTATTTCTCAAAATCTCAGATTTCTTTTTTTTTTCTCAATGTTCCTAATACTCCGTCGTACCATAGACCTACAACCATGATACATAAAAATGAAAATGTAAACTAAAAACAGTTATTCATTCCCAATTTTAAAAATCCACAGGGAGCCACTGGAGAGGGGCTGAAGAGCTGCAGGTTGCTGACCTCTGAACTAGGCTAAGATTGAATTTACGAAGAGCTACAGCAATAGGCAGCGACCGGAGAAGATGGTTGTGTTCTGCAGCAAAGATACAACAGCAGCCATTCTGCACTACAATAATTTGGGATTCAGTACGGGTGGGCTCTACTAAAAATATATCCCTGGTTAGGTGCACACACAGATGATCCATGACCGATGGTATCCACAGAAATGAGCACTTTTCATGGCTTGAGCAACTTTTCTGTTTGCATTTAAAGAAAATAATCACTAAGATAAAATAAAGGCTGTTGCCTCAGGGCACCAGCCGCAACAGCACAAAGGAAAATACTGTGCATTAGTTGAAGTAATAACACCTATGGCTTCACTGACATGTCAAATAGACCCAATAACAACAGTGTTGACTCTGTTAGACATAGACATCTGCACTTCTCCACGTACATAACGATATGTACAAGTTTCCTTAGAGAATTGTCTGTATAATCTTTTAATGCAGTATCGTAGCATACAGATGGAGTCACTGCAGATAATTCTCTGCTGCATGAAATTACTGGACTACTGCAGTGTTTCTGCTTCATCTCAGTTAGATATCATTAGGAAAATATCAGATTCACCAGAAGGTTCAGTGCAGCACACTGGATTTTGTGTTAAAATCGACTAACTTTGGCAATACTACTACTCCCTGCTTGAAGGAATAAGTCTGTTAATGGTTACAACCCTATGCTGCACCATTTAGTTGGAATGAGGTCATCATACGAAATGTAGGAGATCTGTACATTGACGATTTGCCACTTAAGCACAACTGAAAATAAAAATATAACCTCTCAAATAACAGCTTTTTTCAGATATCTTCGAATAAGAGATTATGTACAAACCATTTAAAAACCTTTGAGACTGAAACAAGATCAGGTCAGATTTCTGTCTTAAAACAACGCCTACAACACATGTATCCAGTCTGCATCTGTTGTTGCTACCAGATCATTCTCAGACTGGAAAGGGGAGAAGAACTGAGAGCCCCCATTCCTCATCACAAATATGAGGGTTTACACTACGTAATACAACCTTTACTGCTACAGCTACATCGTATCCTCATACAATGGTTCATATGATATGTTACTAAAAGTTATTCCCCATTTTTCGTGCCTTTTCCTACAAATGTCCAGCAACAAGTGACGCACATGTCAATGTACGATTGGTACATACATACAGTCTTTTCAAAATAAACTTCCGTTTTCACAGGAAACAACTTGGTTAGGTTCAGGCAACAAAACTACCTAGTTAGGTTTAGGATCGTGGTTTGGGTTAATACAACTCCAGAGGTGGTGTAACTTAAGTACGGAAGATACGTGATGGCAACAAAACTATTTAGTTAGTATTAGGAAAAGATCGGGTTTGGGTTTAAAATTACTCTGTAAGTAGCGTAACGTAAGTATGTCAATTACGTGATGGCAACAAAACTATTTCATTAGCATTAGGAAAAGATTGTGGTTTGGATTAAAATAACTCTGAAATTAGCGTAACTTAAGTTCGGAAGTTACGTGACAGCAACAAAACTATTTAGTTAGCATTAGGAAAAGATTGTGGTTTGGATTAAAATAACTCCCAGAAGTGGCATAACGTAAGTACGGAAGTTACGTGATGGCAACCAAACTATTTCATTAGCATTAGGAAAAGATCGTGGTTTGGGTTAAATAACTCCAGAATTAGCGTAACTTAAGTTCGGAAGTTACGTGACAAATAAATCAGCGTTGACTTCTGGTAGGAAGACCGGTCTCCTGGGTGAAAGTCCAGTGTTTTTTTTACCAATCATCCATCCTGACTTCCTCCCTATACATAAATACATCAGGTTATGTATGTAGTGTGTTCATCGGTAGGTGGACACATTTTATTGAAACAGCGACCGTCCTTGCATCAACCCCAAGAACAGGTACAAAACATTCTACGTGTTCTCTTCTGCAATATTCTGGGAAAACACTGGCATGCAGAGGAGGGAGAGGGTGAAATGAATGAGAAGGACGCATGAAGAGAGAGTGTGTGTGTGTGTGTGTGTGTGTGTGTGTGTGTGTGTGTGTGTGTGTGTGTGTGTGAGACAAAAACACATGATGGGGTATAATAGAAGAAAAGGAGTGTTGTGTGATACATTGCAGAAAACAAGGGGGCTATGATGAGATGATGGAGGGAGGAAGGTCCGGGGTGACATGGCGATAAGAGGAGAGGAAGGAAACACATGCAGATGGGAGAGGGAGGAGGGAGAGATGAAGGTCGTAGGGAGAGTGGTGTAATAAGAGGGTGAGGGAGCATTAGAGGGAGTGAGGGATGGATAAAAAGCGAGAGAAATCTAAGAACTGGAAGAGATGAAGCAGTGAGAGACAGGAGACGGTAGATGGAAAAAAGGTGAACAATATAGAAACAAAGAGGGAATGATTGAAGAGAAAGGAAGACATAAGTGGAGTAAATGAGGGAGAGACGGACAAGGAGAGACACTGTGTTTGTGTGTGTTGCAGTGGAAAGAGAGAGGGAAGCAGAGAGCGTGAGGGGGGAAGCCCGGCAGATCTTGTCTGGAGGGGAAATTGCATTGCTAAGGATTTATTGCTTCAAGTGTAATTGGGTTCAACCAGCGCCAGGAGAGAAAATCCATTGAAGTCTCCTCTCTGGTGCAGTGGAGAACAGGTTGTTGATCTGCTCCCACATGTACTACTGCTGCTGCAGAGCGAGGTATTACCACGCAATCATCTCCCCTGAAATGATCACACCTAAATAGCATAATAGCGGGGGGGGGGGCTAATAAATGAGCTCCATAATTTTAGAGACTGAGCAGCTCAGTTTGCCTTCTACTCATCATACTCTGCTTTGTCTCTGATGGAGGTTTGATTCCACTCAAGTGCTTTCTGGTATTATGGGCTGTAATATGAGCTCCATTGTTGAAGCATATTGTTTCAAAATTCTTATTCAATTTCTCAATAGGATTGTATGGAAGAAGACGAGCCGCCATAAATCCTCATTTGTAAAACTGCATGTGGTGCTTTTACCAAGAAATATGTCCAGCAGACCCAGTAGAACTGATTATATGTTGAAATATAGTTATCTACTATTACTCTCTTAATCTATAATTCAACAAAATGTTGTCTAGTTTGGAGGGATCAGACTGCATGAAAAAAAAAATGGAAATCTCTGTGACGTCATCCGTAGGTTTCTGAAGAGCCGTTGTGAAGCTCAAAGTGGGTGGCTTCGGCTGTCGCCATCTTGGCAGTGACGACACAGCCTAACAGTCCGGTACACACCAGGAACGTCAGGAGCACGTGGCGGCTGCGTTACCTGTTGTTTTTTATTTCGGCGTCCGTGTTAACAGGTTATAGCAGCCACACTGCCCACGTGAGACGCGCGTCACACACGCGATGTCTATCTGTAGAATATGTTACGGAGATGAATACAAAGTAAAGACTTATTTTTAAATTAACACTTCCTGTTTTCATTTCAAAATAAAAGCCCTCAAGCGTTTTTTCTATGGACAGAATTCCTTCATTTGTTAACACAAGGCTTTTATTCTGAAATATGTGCCGAACAGTGCTCTAGAACATGCAGTGACTTGGAGAGCTCCATGAATGAATATAGTATAGAGTTTTAATTGTGGATTATTACTATTATTTACAAATTACCAGCAGCAGCAGCTGCAGCAGCAGAAACGCA